>PVIU01006970.1:0-96244 GCA_004026605.1 Ondatra zibethicus | reverse complement strand
GACTCTAGCACACATGTGCCCACACCCACACACAGTATCACATACTAGCACAAAATTTCTAAAAATTAAAAAAGAAAATGTATTTATTTAATTAGAATTGGGGCTGGAGAGTTGGCTCAGCAGTTAAGAGTGCCTACTACTTCAGTCCATTGCTCTGATGTGAATGTGGGTCTCTGTCTCTATCTCCATCCATCAGATGAAATTTCTATAATGGTGATCAAGATATTCATCAATGTGACTATGGGACAAGGCTAGTTCCGGCACCCTCTCCTCTGCTGCCCGAATACCTAGCTGGGGACATCCCCGTGAACACCTGGGATCCCCTCCAGGGCCAAGTATCTTGCCAGTCCTAAAATGACTCCCTTAATGTAGATATCTTATTCCCTTCTCCAATATCCACCTTTCCTCCATCTCCACCCTCCCACTCCCCCAAGATCTCCCCAGTCCTTCCCTTCTCCCTTCTCCTTCCCCCTCTCCCCTTCCCCCATCCCACATACCAACACCTCTATTCCCGCCCCCTTATTCCTAACTTTTGCCTGGCAATCTTGTTTGCTTCAAATTTCCAAGAGGATCTATATATGTTTTTCTTTGGGTTCACCTTGCTATTCGGCTTCTCTGGGCTTGTGAGCTATAAGCTTAGTGTCCTTTGTTTTATGGCTAGGGTCCACTAATGAGTGAGTACATACCATAATCCTCTTTCTGGGTTTCGGTTATCTCACTCAGGATAGCGTTTTTTTTTCCATCCATTTGCATGAAAAATTCAAGATGCCATTGTTTTTTACTGCTGAGTACTACACTAATGTGTATATATTCCACACTTTCTTGATCCATTCTTCCATTGAGGGGCACCTAGGTTGTTTCCAGGTTCTGGCTATTACAAATAATGCTGCTATGAACATAGTTGCACAAATGGTTTTGTAGTATGATTGGGCTTCTCTTGGGTATATTCCCAAGACTGGTATTGCTGGATCCTGAGGTAGATTGATTACCAATTTCCTGAGATACCGCCACACTGATTTCCAAATGGTTACACAAGTTTGCATTCCCACCAGCAACGGATGAGTGTTCCCCTTACTCCACATCCTCTCCAGCATGGGCTATCATTGGTGTTTTTGATTTTAGCCATTCTGACAGGTGTAAGATGGTATTTCAAAGTTGTTTTGATTTGCATTTCCCTGATCGCTAAGGAAGTTGAACATGACCTTAAATATCTTTTGGCCATTCGAAATTCTTCTGTTGAGAATTCTTAGTTCAGATCATTACCCCATTTTTTAATTGGATAATTTAAAATTTGAATGTCTAATTTCTTGAGTTCTTTGTATATTTTGGAGATCAGACCTTTGTCCGATGTGGGGTTAGTGAAGATCTTCTCCCATTCAGTAGGATGCCTTTTTGTCTTAATGACAGTGTCCTTTGCTTTACAGAAGCTTCTCAGTTTCAGGAGGTCCCATTTATTCATTGTTGCTCTTATTGTCTGTGCCACTTTGGTTTTACATAGGAAGTGGTCTCCTGTGCCCACGTACTGCAGGCTACTTCCCACTTTCTCTTCTATCAGGTTAAGTGTGGTCGGATTTATATTGAGGTCTTTAATCCATTAGGATTTGAGTTTTGTGCATAGAGAGATAAGGATCTATTTTCATTCTCCTACAGGTTGACATCCAGTTATGCCAGCACCATTTGTTAAAGATGCTTTCATTCTTCCAGTGTATACTTTTAGCTTCTTTGTCAAATATGAGGTGTTCATAGGTTTGTGGATTAATATCTGGGTCTTCGATTCGATTCCATTGGTTAGCGTCTCTGTTTTTATGCCAATACCAAGCTGTTTTCATTACTGTTGCTCTGTAATAGAGTTTGAAGTCAGGGATGGTAATGCCTCCTGAAGTTCCTTTATTGTATAGGATTGTTTTGGCTATCCTAGGCTTTTTGTTTTTCCATATAAACTTAGTTACTGTTCTTTCAAGGTCTGTGAAGAATTTTGTTGGGATTTTGATGGGGATTGCATTGAATCTATAGATTGCCTTTGGTAGAAATGCCATTTTTACTATATTGATCCTACCAATCCAGGAGTATGGGAGATCCTTCCATTTTCTGGTATCCTCTTAGATTTCTTTCTTCAAGGTCTTAAAGTTCTTGTCAAATAGATCTTTTACTTCCTTGGTTACTGTTACCCCAAGATACTTTATGCTATTTGTGGCTATTGTGACAGGCGAAGTTTCTCTGATTTCCCTCTCTGCTTCTTTATCCTTTGTGTATAGGAGGGCTAATGATTTTTTAGAGTTGATCTTGTATCCTGCCACATCACTGAAGGTATTTATCAGCTGTAGAAGTTCCTTAGTAGAGTTTTTGGGGTCATTTATGTACACTATCATATCATCTGCAAATAACAAAAGTTTGACTTCTTCCTTTCCAATTTGAATCCCCTTGATCTCCTCATTTTGTCTTATAGCTATTGCTAGTACTTCAAGCACTATATTAAAGAGATATGGAGAGAGTGGACAGCCTTGTCTTTTTCCTGATTTTAGTGGAATCGCTTTGAGTTTCTCTCCATTTAATTTGATGGTAGCTGTCAGCTTGCTATATATTGCTTTTATTATATTTAGATATGAACCTTGTATCCCTAATCTTTCCAAGACCTTTATCATAAAGGGGTGTTGAATTTTGTCAAATGCTTTTTCAGCATCTAATGAAATGATCATATGGTTTTTTTCTTTCAGTTTACTTATATGAGGGATTGCATTGATAGATTTCCATATGTTGAACCAGCCCTGCATCTCTGAGATGAAGCCTACTTGATCATAATGGATGATTTTTTGATGTGTTCTTGGATTCTGTTTGCCAGTATTTTATTGAGAATTTTTGCATCAGTATTCATGAGTGAGATTGGTCTGTAATTCTCTTTCATGGTTGCTTCTTTGTGTGGTATTGGGATCAGGGTAACTGTAGCTTCATAAAAAGAGTTTGGCAATGACCCTTCTGTTTCTATTATGCGAAACAGCTTAAGGAGTATGGGTATTAACTCTTCTTGGAAGTTTTGGTAGAATCCTGCATTAAAACCATCTGGTCCTAGGCTTTTTTTGGTTGGGAGGTTTTTGATGACAGCTTCTATTTCCTCATGACTTATAGGTCTATTTAAATTGTTCACCTGGTCTTCATTTAATTTCGGTACATGGTATTTATCTAAAAAACTGTCCATTTCTTTTACATTTTCTAATTTTGTGGCATACAGGCTTTTGTAGTAAGACCTAATGATTCTCTGAATTTCCTCAGTGTCTGTTGTTATGTCCCCATTTCATTCCTGATCTTGTTAATATGAGTGTTCTCTCTCTTCCTTTTTATTAGTTTGGATAGGGGTTTGTCGATCTTGTTGATTTTCTCAAGGAACCAGCTCTTTGTTTCATTGATTCTTTGGATTGTTTTCTGTGTCTCTATTTTGTTGATTTCAGCCCTCAGTTTGACTATTTCCAGTCTTCTACTTCTCCTGGGTGAGTCTGCTTCTTTTTTTTTCTAGAGCTTTCGGGTGTGCTGTTATATCTCTAATGTGTGCTTTCTCCGTTTTCTTTATGTGGGCACTAAGTGCTATGAACTTTCCTCTTAGCACTGCTTTCATAGTGTCCCATAGGTTGGGGTATGTTGTGTCTTTATTTTCGTTGAATTCAAGGAAGACTTTAATTTCTTTCTTTATTTCTTCCTTGACCCAGGAGTGATTCAGTAGTTGACTGTTCAGTTTCCATGAGTTTGTAGGCTTTCTGGGGGTGGAATTGTTTTTAAATTCTAACTTTACTCCATGATGATCCGATAAGACACAGTTCGTTACTCCAAGTTTTTTGTATCTGTGCATGTTTGCTTTGTTACCGAGTATGTGATCAATTTTTGATAAGGTTCCATGAGATGCTGAGAAGAAGGTATATTCTTTCCTGTTTGGGTGGAATGTTCTATAGATGTCTATTAAGTCCATTTGATTTATTACATCTGTTCTCTTATTTCTCTGTTAAGTTTCTGTCTGGTTGACCTGTCCATTGGTGAGAGAGGAGTGTTGAAATCTCCTACTATTAGAGTGTGGGGTTTGATGTGTGCTTTGAGTTGTAGTAATGTTTCCTTTACATATGTGGATGCTTTTATATTAGGGGCATATATATTCAGGATTGAGACTTCATCCTGATGGATTTTTCCGTTTAAGAGTATAAAATGCCCATCTCCATCTCTTCTGATTGATTTTAGTTTGAAGTCAATTTTGTTAGATATTAGTATAGCCACATCTGCTTGTTTCTTAGGGCCATTTAATTGAATAACATTTTCCCAACCCTTTACTCTGAGATAATATCTGTCTTTGTGTTTGAGGTGTGTTTCTTGCAAACAACAGAATGTTGGATCCTGTTTTCGTATCCATTCTCTTAACCTGTGCCTTTTTATAGGTGAATTGAGTCCATTGATATTGATTTTAATGACCAGAGGTTATTAGCTGCGGTTATTTTTTTAGGGTTGTAGAGTTTGTGTGTTTCCCTTCTTTGAGCTGTGCCAGTGGAGGGCTGTTAGATGTCTGTGTTATTGTGGATGTTGTTTGCTTCCTTTAGTTGTGGTTTTCCTTCTAGTACTTTCTGTAAGGCTGGATTTGTGGCTATGTATTGCTTAAATTTGTTTTTATCCTGAAATACCTTGTTTTCTCCATCGATGGTGAATGAAAACTTTGCTGGGTATAGTAGTCCGGGCTTGCATCCATGGTCTCTTAGTGTCTGCAGCACATCTATCCAAGACCTTCTGGATTTCATGGTTTCCATAGAGAAGTCAGGTGTAATACTGATAGGTTTACCTTTATATGTTACTTGACCATTTCCTTTGCAGCTCTTAATATTCTTTCTTTATTCTGTATGTTTTGTGTTTTGATTATTATATGGCGAGTGGATGTCTTTTTTTGATCCAGTCTATATGGTGTTCTGTATGCTTCTTGTACCTTCATAGGCATATCCATCTTTAGGTTGGGAAAGTTTTCTTATATAATTATGTTGAATATATTTTCTGGGCCTTTGAGCTGTGCTTCTTCTCCTTCTTCTACCCCTATTATTCTTAGGTTTGGTCTTTTCATGGTGTCCCAGATTCCTAGATGTTTTTTGTTATGAATTTGTTGGATTTGTTGTTTTCTTTGATCAATGAGTTTATTTTCTCTATAGTATCTTCAGCATTTGAGATTCTTTCTTCTATCTCTTGTAGTCTATTGGTTATACTTGTCTCTGCAGTTCCTGCTCGTTTACCCAGATTTCCACCTCCAGCCTTCCCTTGGTTTGTGTTTTCTTCATTGCCTCCATTTCAGTTTTTAAATCTTGAACTGTTTCCATTACCTGTTTGATTGCTTTTCCTTGGTTTTCTAGGGTATCTTTGAGGAATTTATTCATTTCTTCTAACTTTTTGTTAATTTTCTCATCCCTTTCTTCAAAGGAGTTTTTCACCTCTTCTTTAAAGATCTCTATCACTTTCATAAAGTTACATTTAAAGTCGATTTCTTCTACTTCTGGGTTAGGTTGGTCAGGTTTTCCGGTTGAGTACTCGTTGGTTTCTGGTGTTATCATGTTGCTTTTCAGGTTGTTGGAGGAATTCTTGGATTGGCACCTGCCCATCTCTTCCTTTGATTGCAGTCAGGGGAGTCTCAGCGGGTGGGGACCTCCCAGGATGGCTTGTACACACTCACCCCTCTGGATAGCTGATCTCAGTGCACTAAGAGGCTGTCCCTTCTGGACTTCCGATCATTCTGGACCTGCAATCTCAGCACAGGAAGAGAGAGTCCTGGTGTTCCAAGGACCCACAGAGGAAAGGGCAAACTTGTGGGGGAGGGGAGGGTGCAGGGTCGTGTGGAACAAAGAGGCCCATGGGGACCTTATCGCCAGGCACACACAACCTTAGCAGTCTGCACCTCCGATCTCAGCACAGGAAGAGGGAGTCCTGGGGTTCCAAGGCCCCACAGAGTAAAGGGCAATCTTGCAGGGGGTGTTATGCAGGGTCATGTGGAACAAAGAGGCCCGCAGGGACCTTGCTGCCTGGCATGCACAACCTTACCAGTCTGCACCTCCTATCTCAGCACAGGAAGTGGGAGTGCTGGGGTTCCAAGGCCCCACAGAGGAAAGGGCAATCTTGCAGGGGGGGGTGCAGGGTCGTTTGGAACAAAGAGGCCCACGGGGACCTTACTGCCAGGTGCACACAACCTTACCAGCCTACTGGTACACATTTTTAAATTATGTTAGGTTAAACTTTAAAGTGGAAAAATGTGAGATACCTATACAAACAATGTAGGGCTTAAGCCATAGCATTGTGATAGCATACTTGTCTAGCACCAGAGGCCCTGCGTCCCATCACACGCGCGCACGCGCACACACACACACACACACACAATTGTCAATTGTTTTACATATAGATACACATCTTACTCTTTTTCACCCCATTTGACCTATACATTTTGTAAATATATGCCAGTTTCCTGGGAGCCCAGAAAGCATCTTTCATAATAGTTCCATAATTGACTTGCTTAGTAATGCTCAACAATTCACTGGAATTTGCTCTATGGAGCAACTGGTCTGTTCATTTGGGAAAAGAAATGCACCATAGCAAAGTTCAAACTTTCCCTCTGAATATTCCTAATAATTAAGTGTGCTGAAGTAAAAGAACAACACGTTAGCATAAGAAAAGGTAGCCAAATGTATTAATATGCATGGAAGGCATATCAACCATGAAAGTCAATGAAGTGCTGGTGGTTTCACCTTAAACAGCAGAGGAAGGAGAGGAGTCTGCCGACATTATGAGGTAGAGCATATATTTTAGGGACGGTGAGTAGTGAGCCTGGGGAAAAGCCAAGGCTGGGAGAAAGCTATTATTGGTTCTGGTGTGATTTTGATTTCTAGTTTCTTACTCTGGTGTGTCTGACTATAGGTAGACAAGGAAAAATCTTTCAGAGAAAAAATTATCTTCCTAGTATTTGCTGTTACAGGGCATTCTCAGTTGGAAGTCCAAAGCATTGAATCTAGAGGTTCCTTTCTGAGTCCCAGAAAGTGTGTCCTAAAGGGAGTATTCATGTTTTAAAGATCTCTTTGAGGTGGAACAATTCTAGGAGTATTCATGTCACATCTCTTAGTTTATTCTTGTATAAGCCTATGGTAGATATTGATTTTTGAATTATTTAAAACTCCCTTTAAAGTATTTTTAGGAACTATTCTGTCTTTGTGGATCCCATCATATTGACTGGTTTCATGTTTCCGTTTGGATTCAGCATTGAAGACTTGTGCACTGGACTATGGCACTTCATTACTCAGCCTCTGTTATCTAGTCTAACCAACCCCTTTGTGTCCTGTGAAGTTGTAAGTCATCTGATTCTGTGGTTGTGTGGGTTCATATTTTTAAGGTAGACATTTACACACACACACACCCACACACACACACACGAGGGAGGGGTTGGGGGGGATCCATGGTTCTAAGACACCTTTAACCCAATAAGGAGAGAAAATACCCATAGGAAACTGATGTCAGGGTATGTGCTTGCAAACACAGACATGAGTATCACTGTCTTTAGCTCCCAGTCTCCTGTCTGCAGACCAAGAGAAACTTGAGGATTTCAGCAAAAATCAGCCTCATATATTAAGGAGTGTCTACTATAAGACTCATGCTTCTCTGGGGACTGAGGCCCAGCTCAGGAATTCACTGCTGCCTCCAAGTTTCTTCCCAGAGATACCTTGTACAGTTGCATGGATACCCTGTAGAGTCATTCCCACACACCAATACTCCTACCCGAAGGCTATGTATTGATTCTGCTTCAGAAAAATAGGTACTTTGAGGTCCTCCCTCCTAATGTGGCAGCCTGAATCCTTAACACTAACAAAGCCCTGTGTAAAGGGTAGAAAAGGTTTTATAGGCCCTTTCTGGAGTTCTGCCAACAGCTCTGCAGAATAAGTATGTGATCCCCACTTTTTTCCTGAGATTCAGAGACTCATCTTGGCTAGATAAACTATCTAGGACATATGTGGTACCCATGAAAGGACTTAACTGTACTGCTTTCCCTTGTATTGTGAGCCATGTTTCACCTCCTTTTCTTCTGCTTCTATATCCTTTCTCAGCCTCCCCTTTTCTCTTATAGTCAATTTTCCCCAGCACTGGCTCACTTTGAGGGAACCTAACTTTGTGTCTAAAGATTTCCAGCACTGTCTGCCATCAGCAGTGTGCTCTTTGTAACAATGGAGACAGGCCTATTCCATATACACCCATTGCCAGGGAACAGGTGGGGATTTACAAACCAAGATATTGTACTCATAAAGAACACTGGAGCACACCAGGCATTATCTAGGCCCTGGGAAAGCTGTAAAGAGCCATCAGTGGACATTACTCTGAGAGCCTTATGGGCTGATTATGGTTGAAAAGGTGTCACCATTCTGGTAGGCCTTGTTCAAGGATAGGGCAGTAGGCACAGGTCATTGTTAAAGCCTCAGTCTGGAAATTTATCCGGGACAGAATTCATTAGTTAAGTCAAGTAATTTTTTTTGTCTTTGTTTAATCAAATAATCCTGCCTTTTTTTGGCTTATGCTGACTGCCTGAGGAAAGATATCTGAGATTAAAAGATATCTGAGAAGCAGCCTTGGTCCTCCTGAAGATGGCAAATGGGAGGGAGTTTCACATCTCCCCAGTTCTAAGAAAGGAGAGCCTACCCAGCCTTCTAAAATGCAAACAAGGCTCTGACTTCTACTCACTTCAGGCAGTCCTTTTTCCAGAGTAAGACTGAGCATCCTATACTGAACCTGTCAGTCAACAATTGCAGGGACCATTATTTTCTCACCATTGACTACATTTATTCTATTCTGTGCATGTTCCTGTTATTTAAATCTTGGATTTTTTTTTAAGTACAGCTTTCTCTGAGGCCATTTGCCTCCACCCCTAATGCCCTACGGCCTTAGGAAGTCTGGAGGTCTTGTCCTGACATCACGTGCTCAACAATCAACAGCGCTTTTTCTGTTCTGAGCCTGCCCTCCTCCCCAAAGCAGAAATAAATCAAAGTTGCTTGAGACTCAGTCGTAATAAATCAAGACCTGTCCAAAGCTGGAGCCTGCCCAGTCAAAATGTCATACTGTGGCTTTCACTGAGGATTAATTAAAGGCCTGATATAAAGCCCAGATGTGCTGCAGGAGAGCAGCCGGCTGCCTGGTGGCCATGTCTCCCAGGTTCCTGCCCACCCAAGAACATGGAGGAGGCAGATAGAAAGGCATTCAGGATTGGGAGGGTACAAAAAGGGAGGCACCCATCAGCGCTTTTGGATGGACTTTATCTAGTATGCAAAAAATGGGATTTTCCAATGTAACAAAATAAATAAAATAATAAAATAAAGTCCCTTAGGCTATGTACATTCAGTGCTTAAAAGGGGATAGTGTAATGGATTAGAAAATTTTTTTAATCAAGAAGACTGAAGAACAATAGCCAAATAAATGTTTCGTTACTATAAAGCTAATGTTCTGAGATTGATGTGTGATTTGTACTGATGTACATAACATTGACATAGGACACTTTGTATATTAAACTTTTTTCATTTGTTTCTATGTTGTTTGCACAAGAAGTTAACTTTGATAAGTAGGGGACTCAGGTTGTTAATTTCTCCCAGTTCTTCCCAGGCCTACGTCATTCCACATAACCATCCATAGAGGCACTTTATTAAGTCCTATTTGAAGAATTAAAATGAAAATGTGTATTCAGTCTGAGTTAGTTCTCCATATGTACACAGTACTGCATTGATATAGAAATGAAAAATAATTTATCCAAAACTATATGTAATAGCCATGCTGTTGTATGCCTTAAACTTAAAACTTACCACTATTGGTTAAAAATTTTGATTCAGAATTTGTAAGGAATACATCAAAGATATGAACAGTCTTTCTGTGGTGATGTGTACACTTGCTGAGCACTGAAAATCACCTGTCTAAAAACTACAGATAACACAAAGTAAATCTACTGATTACAATGCAGACTTTGCCAGATGGTTTGCTAGGAGAAATAAGATTCTTTGTGACTAGAACTTATAATTTTATAAAGCATATCTTTATGTCAATATTAATTATTATCAGTGGAAATTCAACTTACCCTAAAAAACAGATCTGATCCCTGAAGTTTAAACTACAGAAATTTTCTTAAAGTGTCTAAAGGCTGTTGTGTGGGAATTTGTTTGTCTTTTGGACTTCTCCAGTCACAGCTGACCATGTGTAGCATCTTAGTAGTTCTGTTCCATATAGTCAATCACATATTGAGGCTAAAACAGAGCTCTTCAGAATTTTCAGCACTTTCCCAAATATTCTACACATTCCTCTGCTGATTACTGCAGACTGGTGGATCATTCGTGATTGTTAAGGATCTAACAGCATGATATTTTTTCCAAAGTCTCTTCAAGGGCTCTTGTGTTAGTTAATTATCTAGAAAAAGCTACTGACTACAAATGTGCATTTTTGTTAGTCTATATTTTTTTCAAAAGGATTATCATTTCATGCTTTTTTGCTTTAGTCAATAAATAACTTATGTTATCAATGTATCTTAATATATATTTTAATTTAAGTGAAGTTGAAAAGCCTATGACAGAGTGAAGACTCTATTTTAGGAGTCACGAAATTTAAAGAAATAAACCGTTCACATTGTCCATTTTAAATGCCCTTGCTTGTTCAGTCCTCAATATATAGGCTTTAATTCTATGCTTCTAGAACTTCGGGCCACTTATTATTAGGAAATTGACAAAGGATCTGGTGTATTTTCCAAATACTCTCACCACTAAATTATTCTTTCATATTTATTTTTGGGGATATTTCCACTTTAGATAAAATTATCCTCAGCCAAAGTTCTCTAGTTCCACAGTGCTCCTTGCTCTCTTCCCATTATTGTGCATATGGACTTAGTAGCATTATTAATCACTCAGTTGTTCATGAATCTGCTAACCCATCTGAGTCCTCAAGAGACAGGGTATTCTTCATGTGTCTCTGTGGCATTTAAAACACACAGGACGGCAGGAATCACAAATGACTTCTCTTTTGAGATAATGAGGAACAGTTTGGTGTGTCATTGTCTTGCCATACTGAGGCACCACAGATTTCTCTGACAGCCTCTAAAACCATCTTATAAAAGGAACAACAGAATTTATAGTCTATATAAATTAGTCTATATATAGTCTATATATAGAGAGGCCAGAGGCCAGTGTTTCTTTCTCCACCTCTGTCTTTCTTACTCACTTGAGACAGGGTCTCTCAGTGAACCTAAACTCACCATTTCAGCTAAGCTGACTGCCCAGTGAATTCTCAATACCTGCCTGTGTCTGTCCCCCAATGTTGGACTTACAAGTACACAGAGCCATGTGTGGTTTTTGCATAGGTACTGGGGATTTGAACTCTGGTATTCATGTTTACATGGCAAGTGTTCTTACCTGTTGATCCATTTTCCAAGCCCTTATTTCTCTTTTTGGTGTTTATTGAGGAAACATTTTCATTGGAAGTAAATGTTTAAGGAAATGGCCCGTCTTCCTAGGATAACATCAAGTTAGTACAGCTATTTGTCACAGCTGCATATCTAATCTCTCTGCAGGTAACAGCCTACGTTTTCATTTCACAGTGTAACATTTTTGACTAGAAGTTAAATCATAAACTTCTACTCTCATAACATATGGAAATAAAGACTGAAAGAAATAAAGGTTTGTTTAGTTTTTGCAAGAACAGACAAAAGGACTTTTTGTCCTCTTGACTGGCTCTTCATTGTTCCCTTGTACTATTCCAGACTCCCTTATCATATATTATATTTGCTATTATATATTAGCTGAAAATGAGTAGAAGTTGGCTTTACACCTCATGCTTCATTTATGAAATTGCATCATCATAGGCTCATTATATGATTGTCTTCATATTTATATTATATTTCAGTATGACAACTTAGAAATTTCATAATTTTTGAAACTTGACATGTTTTCTTGGGTGATTTCTTTGCAACACAATATCAGCTATCTAATTTTTTTCCTTCACAGAATATTTTTTATGCTGCTCGTTATAGACTTTACATGGTAGTAATGGTTAAATTTTTTGTGTCTGCATGAAAACCGCCTGATTTTGGGTGGCAGTCCACCTTGTGTTGGAGCCCATACCTTCAGGCTTTCTTTTTATTCACTGGGCCAGTGGCCCTGGATGTTGAATAGGTCCTTTAGCAACTTTTTTTTTTGGTTCTAGTATGGCTCCATGCTGTTCTTTCTAGGTAAAGGACACTATATGCAGAGAATAGAGTGTCTGTGCACTGGTAGCTACATATGTGTAGGTGGTAGGGGCCCCTTTTCTTGTAGCTGACCTGACTTGGGTCTCCTTATGGCTCTAGAGGGCTGACTGCTCTTACCCCTTCTTCACTGCCAATCCCAACTGATGTTGTCTTTAACAAGATGAGGTCATGCTTACAGAGCAGGGTAAGCTACAGTTCTACTGAGGTTTGAGGAGATTGAGTCTGGGCTTTGAAATGTAATATTTTTTATAGTAAACTTATTAAAGTTCTGTTTTCTTCCATCACTTCCTGACATGGCCTGAGGCTATTCTCTCATGGCTTAGTGTAGCTTTAGTATGCATCTTGGTGACCTGCTTACCTTTTTAGTGAAGCTATTCTTTAATCTTGTGGATCACCTTTAGTCTACCTAACTTGAGCACTGGAACAATGGTTCTCTATACTTCCCCCCCCCAGCCAGAACGTGTATTGCCATTTTTAAAAAAGTTTTCTTCTAATCATAAAGCTAGATGCTAGTAAGTATTCCAGCACGTCTGTATCAAACCAAGCCATATAAAAAGCAAAAAGCATAGTTATCATTTGTAGCTGACACAACACAGTAAATAAAACTACAGCTTAGAAAAGGAAAACATCATCAGTACCATTTACTGTTTGCCTGGCCTGTTTACCACTCTCTACACAGATAGGTGGGTTAGAAGAACTAAGAAAGAGTCAGCAGTGAGGGTTGGGGTGGGGGCAGGGAGCAAGCAAGCTTTCCTTCTAACTTAGTGCTCCCACCGCCCCTTTCCACTCTCCTGGTAAAAGCAGCATTTCTGAGGGGCGTGGAAGTTCATGAAGCCCTTGTTTATACATTCTCTCAGTTCCTTTCTTTCAGGGCATTCATCCCAATTGTAACTGACTTATTTGTATAATCAGCCTGATCTTTCTCATCCACACTGTGAGAAACACTAGAATAGGGCTGAATCTGCCCTGTTTGTTCAACAATCCAATTGGCATGCTACAGTACAGACTAGTGTAAGGTTTCATAACTCTAGACAATGAAGATCAAGTCTATAGCAGCCCCTTCTTTAGTGTTATTATTTGAAGAAGTTGTGAAAAGGCAGTCTGAGTACAGTGATTTTCCTTACTGAAATTCTGAAAGCCTGTATTTTTCTTCAGGAAATAGCATCAAACATGCAAAACCAGGCCACAAAGGAGTTTTTAGCTAGTTCATTGTAAGCTTTGTGTGTCGAAACAGATTTCATAGCAGTCAACCTAGTTTGAACATATATAATTGTTAAAGAAGAGATCTGGATAAATTGCAATCATTAAAAATTAGAATTCTACACATACATACTTACTCCTATTATAAAAAATTACTCACTCATAGGTACATTTTATATGTTTCAGTTTCCCATTGACGTTTGAGTGGTCAACAGTTCGGTTTTTTTCTAAAACTTTTATTTTTTTAATTCTGGTAATTGACTTTACCTTTTTTTTTAATGACTAGGGTACCTATTTTTTTATTGTGTTCTGAAAACTATAATTGCCATTTTTAATCTGTATATGCGCTTTCACTCTAAACATTCCAGTCATACCTGCAGCCTAAAACACTTGTGAGGTCTTTCATGCTGAGGCGATAATACTGTTCTAACCTGAGAATACTATAGAAAAGGTATGTACTAGTAGGGGAGGCATGGAAGCAGGTGGCTG
This sequence comes from Ondatra zibethicus, assembly GCA_004026605.1. Taxonomy (NCBI): domain Eukaryota; kingdom Metazoa; phylum Chordata; class Mammalia; order Rodentia; family Cricetidae; genus Ondatra; species Ondatra zibethicus. The sequence continues at coordinate 82,305 of PVIU01006970.1, read as the reverse complement.
CAACAGGAAACTGAGAGATCACATCTTCAACCACATGCAGAATGCAGGGGTCAGGGGAGAACACAAAGGAGCTAGAAGTGAGGTAAGGCTGTAAGTCCTCAAAACCCACTTCTACTGACATACTTTCTTCAGCAAGGTTGCACCTTTTAAAGGTTTCATAACCTTTTCTTCAAATGGTATCACCAACTGAGGACTGAGTGTTCAAGTCCCCAAGCCTATGGAGCACATTTCTCATTCAAACCACCACAGCTCCACTTGCAAAGATACTCAAATCCCATCTCGCTGTTCATCCCTGTGACATTTATGACTGAGACACAGACTTCTTACCCTGTGTCTCAAGGTTAGGGTTTTGATAGTTATGGTGATTGTAGATGACATTTTTGATGACACAGAACCCATACCATCATCTGAAGTATAAACCTGATTGTTTAATTCCCCATTTCAGATTTCCTCACATTGCTACCTAGTTCAAATGGTGCCAGGCGTCATACAGATTCCTTCATACCCTAGTTCTGCTGCAGTTTCCCCACATCCCTTGACATCTGCCTTTCATTCCTGCTCTCCTCACAGTACAAATGCACTTAACATGCTGAAAAGTTCAGAGGATTTGTTAACATCCGGCTCTCCTGCATGGTGCCCTGGAGTGGAGTCACTTCCTCCTTCCTGTCCACTCGTTGTCCCCTTACACATTAACTTCTTAGTGTGGGAACTGGGTTCTTTGGTTATCCTCCCAGCTGAGTTTTCAGTAATGACCATGTTTCTCCAAAGGGAATATTTTCACATCCTAGGGGCATCCAGCATCAGGAAACACTTTTGCTTTTCATTTTTGCGTTGTGCAGTGGGGAGGTAAAGGCATCTAGTATATAGAAGCCAAACATTTCTAAACATCCTCCAAACACAGGACACGAAAGAATGATCTAGCTCAAAGTGCTGAGTTTGAGAGATTATACTTAACTTCTGCTCCTTAGGGAAGTGTCTGTTAGCCCAAGATCCTTCCTAACCCAGTTCTGTTGTGCCTTGGTATGTCTCTCGGGAAATTCCTTTATGATACATAGTTTTACTCACCCCTTATAGGTTGTGCTCCTTGATGTTAGAAGGCATAATTAAGTCAGTTGTTAATCTCAGAGCCTGAACTGTGGCTCAGCAAGAAATATCATAGTCACAACTCACTCAAGGATAGGAATATTTTTTGAGAATTGTGTCATTTGGCAATTTTGCCCTTGAAAATATCATAGAGTACACATTCACAAAATAATATGGCTGTCACATCCAAGGGCCATATAATTTTATAGGGACATCATCATGCATTTATCCCGTTGACTAGAATATCATTGTATTATATATGACTACCTCAGTAGAAATGATGAAGAGAGAAATGGGTGGTAGAAGGTGTGAATGGCAGGTTTTATCTCTTCACATTTCAGATTTAGGTCAACTCTGTAAATATTTCAATATCTAGGTGCTGAGTGCCTAATAATGTATTCTTAGAATAAGTAAACTACTAAACAGACCTCAAACTTCATAGAGCTCCATCTCTTAAATAAAATATAATTTTAAATACAAATTTATTATCCCTATCTTTTATTGCCTAGTATTTTTGAAAAGTGGTGTTTGTATGTTTCTGTTGAACAGATTAGAAATAAAACTATAGGTCTTAATCTTACTTTCTATGTGATAGCAAATATTTACTGAAAATGAAATAAATATATACTCTGAACTATTAAGAAAGCACATGTGATGGTACAAAGTTTTAATCCCAGCAGTGGGAGTCTGTGTTAGGACTACTGCAAGATCAAGGCCAACCTAGTGTATTGAAAACCTGAAAGAGAATGAGAGGGGAGAAAAGCAACATTCACAATATTTAATGCCATTGCTACTCTCTTCTATTGTTTTACTATTACTAAACATTGTGAATATTTTATAAAGGTTTATAAAAATTAGGTGATTACTTAAGGAAGGGAATATATTCTACAACCATATTATTTAATTTTAATTTTTGAGATAGGGTATCTTTACATAGCCCTGGTTGTCCCACTGTGTAGACCAGGCTAGTATTGAACTGACAAATACATACCTGCCTCTGCTTCAAGAGGGCTGGGATTAAAAGTGTGCATCACTATGCCTGGCTCCAGATTATTTTAATAGAACTATATACCAATAATGCAATATAAAATACCTAATACAAAATATGTATGCCTACCATATAAAATACAAAAAAAAATAAAAACCAAAAATACCTTTTGCTTGTAACTTAAGTGTATTCCCTTTGGTTTTTATTTGAAAGGAATATCGGATTAGTAGTATGAGTAAAATATTACAATCATTTAAAGCGTTAAGTTCTTAAATAGACCAATAATTTTTCAAGAATGTGATAGGTCACAATTTTTCAATTTATTTAATTAAAATGAAAAGTCATGTTTATTTCTCTCAGGTATCCTACTTATTTTTATCAACTCTGGTGACTTCTTGTCTCTCTGTGTACACTGACTTTCCCAATGATGTCTTCTTCCCATCTAAATGCTGTGTGAGAACCCCTTCATACCCAGTCTAACCTGAGTCAGGAGCATCTCCTTCTAGGAGCTTCTTTTGGGTCAGAAATAAACCCAAAGGTCTGTGTTTTGTAAGAAAAAGAAAAAAAAGTTCGTGGCAGGTTATGCATTTTTTCAGTGTGTTTTTTAAGGGCTTGGCTGAGCTAATTTAATTTCTTATGTTCATTAATTCCTCTCCTTCCACATCCAACCCCTCTGAATAAATGGCCCTTCACACGAATCCAATTTATTTTCAATACACCTTATTCACAGTGCCTTTTATTGCAAGCTGCATTCCGGCCAGCTGTAAGGTTGCCTGGCTGCCTCAGGTTTCCTGATTTAGCTCTGAGAATGATTTCAGCATGGCAAAAATCTTTTCACTGGCCAATTTGGAAAACAGGATTCAATTTGTGAGAAAAGTCCAACATGACAACTGGGAATGAAAAAGGATGGAACAGGTTTGGAAGAGAGACTGTCAGAGAAAAGATGAAGAACTTCTTGGTTCTCTTCCTGGTGTAGCTTCCCTTTTCCCCACTGGCCTTCTGCATTCTTTCTCCAAACAGGTAGGTTGGTGGGGAGGAGGGGACTAAAGCCAGAACCAGTATTTGGCTTTGCAATTTCATAGCCCTCCCTGGGATTTAGCAGCTATGTTTTTATCCCTGAACTCTTGAAACAAGATGCTAATGTGGAACACACAGGTAGCCGAAAAAAAACCGGGAGCCCCAATGTCAGGATGAAGCTCAGTACAGAAATAAAGCTGCGTTTTCTTATTTAGGGAATCAGAGGTTGGACAGCTGTAGCTATGACTGAGAGACCATGACTGAGCAAGCAGCTGACGAAAGTGGGCAGAGGTCAGCTATGTACAGTAAGAAATAGCAAAGCTTCCTTTAGCAAACTTCATTGGGCCCAAAGGTACCCTGCTAAATTGGGAACTGTCTGTTGAATCTAAAACTTTTTAAAGTGATTCATATGGGGTGCTAAAAGGCTAGTTAAAGGTATGTTTATTGAAGACTTTAGTAATGATATATTATGTAAATGCACACCAGCAGATTCTGAATTCCCATGGCAAATTGTTTTCTAGTCTAGGGAAGACAACTTCTAGATAAAGGTGGTCTGGGTGTTGTGGCTTTGTTCTTCAGGAGTATATTGTTTCTCAAAAGAAACAAATGCCATATTTAAATGTAAGTACACTTTATTATTTTTTCCGCTGTGTAATGCTTCTTGCATTTTTACTACATTGATTCTATTTTACAAGATTTGTAATCTTGTAAATCTGAAGGAAATCTTCCTTCAGAAAATGCTAAATTTTTAATAATGTCAGAAGTCTAGTAACTTTAGAAGGTAATCACTGACTATAATTTACCATGCTTAGCTCTATTATTGAAGAATAGGTCCTGCATATTGATAATAATCTGAGTTTCTAGAGAATATAGAAGAGTACTGACCTAGCCAAGTAAACTAGAAGCTCTGATAATGTCTCAGTTCTTACCACCCTTGCTCACTGCTTCTCAAACTTCCAGCATGCATAACAGTAAGCTGGACACTGCATTAAAACACCGTTTTGGTCCTCAGCTCAGGTTTTCTCTCACGATAGGTTTGAGTGGTACCCAAGAATATGCATTTATAACAAGTTCCCTAGCCATGCAGTTGTTGCCTCTTAACTGCTTTACTTTCAGGACTACAGTTCTGTCTCATCTTCAGCCCTAACCACAATCATGAAGAGGCAAGAAACTTGCAAAAATTAGTCTCTGGCTCAATTAGAGGCTCAAGTGTCTCCAGAAAGTAGATAGTTGTTTTAAAATAATAACACAGTTATTCCTAGTACCAGTTTTTCTAGCATCCCTCGTGCCTGCTCCATGGATCCCTGGCAGCTGAGGAGACCAGGTAAGATAGTGGTTTTGTTTCTCAGCTTTTCTGATAATGCATGAGTGAGATTTTGATTAAATGAAGTGCATCTAAGATGGAAAGGATATAGAAAACAGTCTGTAGAATAGAAACCATATAGTTTGAGAAGTTTTACATGGGAAGGAAAGGAAAGAATTAGATATGATTTCATATGTAAGACTTCAATCTTTTCCTTTAGTCACTAACATTGATAAATAAAACAAGTACAGGTTCTGATCATGTTTTTTTTAAGTACAAATAAAATGAAATAACTAGTAGTTGTATACTACAATCTTTGTGGGCTATAAAATGACATAACAAGTAATCTAATCATACATTTTCTTATTTAGGATAATTCTAATGAAGAAACTGTCAGATTTATAGGCCTCTATAAATGAACTGTATTACTATAAAGACTCTTTGTGTTCACAGAAATAGGGTTTCTAATTTGTGTTTACCTTTCCATCTCTGATATGTGATGAAGTTACTTGATTTATTACAGAATAAAATCTGTGCCAATTCTGGTCATTATCATTTTTCCATTGATATTTTAGTGCTTGTTACAGTAAAATTCCAACAGAATTACACAACTGAGAAAGAATGGTTTGATAGGTCCTAAAAGTGTATACCCTAATGGATTTCTGATGGAGATTGAACTTGATGGCAGTATGTTAAGTTCTTGAAGTTGAAAATTAATGTTATATTTTTAGAGGACATTCTTGGCATTGCATTTACTGTTTTAGAAAAGTAAAGGAGGAATATCATAACTTTTCTTCTTTTCTCAGACCAATAACCAAGTAAGAATTTTTAATAAATTATAGAAACATTTATTTTGAATTGCATGCTGTGATTCCCAGCCCAGTAGCTTAGTTTCAGCATGCCCTTGGCATTTCTTTTTTCTAAGTTGTTTTCATTGAGCTATATATTTTTCTCCACTCCTCCCTTCCTCCGCCCTCCCCTTCTACCCTATTCCATGATCCCCATGTTCCTAGTTTACTTAGGAGATCTTGTCTTTTTCTGCTTCCCATGTAGACTATATCCATGAATGTCTCTCTTAGGGTCCTCTTTGTTTTCTAGGTTCTCTGGGATTGTGAATTGTAGGCTAGTTTTTCTTTGCTTTGTGTCTAAAAGCCACTTGTGAATTAGTACATATGATATTTGTCTTTCTGGGTCTGGGTTACCTCATTCAATATGGTGTTTTCTAGATCTATCCATTTGTCTGCAAATTACAAGATACCATTATTTTTTCCACTGTGTAAAACTCCACTGTGTAACTGTACCACATTTTCCTTATCCATTTTTTGGTCGAGGGGCATTAAGGTTATTTCCAGGTTTTGACTATGACAAACAATGCTGCAAGGAACATATTTGAGCATGTGTCCTTGGGTATGATTGAGAATCCTTTGGGTATATACCCAAAAGTGGTATTGCTGGGTCTTGAGGAAGGTAGTTTCTTAACTTTCTGAGAAATCACCATACTCATATCCAAAGCGGCTGCACCAGGTTGCACTCCCACCAGCAATGGAGGAGTGTTCCCTTTACCCCACATCCTCTCCAGCATAAGTTGTCATCGATGTTTTTGGTCTTGGTCATTATTTTTTTTTTAATCTTGTAATGTGCCTTTTATGTTCAAAAATGAGAAGAGAACAACTTTGCATATAAATAAAAACAATTTGCAGCACAATTTTGTGGCCAGGTAATTAAACTTTGGATAGACCAATACTATTGAGAGGACATGGAACAAATGAAAAGGAGTGCTAGTCTCATCCTTTTAGCGTGGGTTTACAGAGGGCTTTGTGATACATGGAGAGGGACTGAGGACAGAACCATGTGTGGCAACAGAAACTTGCTTGGGTCTTTCAATGGTGTCTGCTTGTTCAATTAGCTCTAAATAAACTTCTTTGCTCAGCAAAGGACAATGTGGCAGTTTCTGTCACCTTAATTGTTTATTTTTTGTATAAAAGGGTTTTCCTCTTCTCTTCTTCTCCTTCTCCTCCTTCTCTTTCTCCTCCTCTTCCTCTTTTCTTCTCCTCCTCTTCCTCCTCCTAGTTTTCTTAGATTTCTTTCCAACTAAGTTACTGTCACATTAGAAGAACAGGGGTGAAAGGAAAGCATACATGGGCCTTACAATCCAAGAAACAGTTGCTAGGCACAAGCATCAGAGGCCCATTGAGGCATGCACAATCTTGGCATTGGAAAGCTACTTTCAAAACCGTCCTCCCTGAATTGAGGTCTGACTGTCCCCTGAGATACTCTTCCTCCAGCCACTCTGAGAGGATGCTTCCTGTTTTCTGCCATCTTAATTACTGTCATGTGCTCTTTATCCTCCCAAATCTTCCCTGCCACCTTTAGATTGTCACTGCTTCCACACTGCTGTAAATGCTCTGTTCAAGGATGCTTTTGCAGCCCAGCTAAACTAACAGTTACTTCTCTCCCATGGTAGTTAACAGTTGACCAGTAACTTAGCAATTCCTCTCTACCCTCTGCCATCTTGCACCTTCATTCTCCCCATGAAAAATACCCTTCTAATACCCTTTTTATCTTTTTTTATTCTTATTTTGATTGAATCAATTTTTTATTGATTTTTATTGAGCTCTACATTTTTCTCTGCTCCCCTCCCTGCCTCTCCCCTACCCCCTTTGACCCTCCCTCAATGTTCCCATGCTCCAGATTTACTTAGGAGATCTTGTCTTTTTCTACTTCCCATGTAAATTAGATCTATGTAAGTCTCTCTTAGTGTCCTAATTGTTGTAAAAGTTCTCTGGGATTGTGGTTTGTAGGCTGGTTTTCTTTGCTTTATGTTTAAAAACCACCTATGAGTGAGTACATGTGATAATTGTCTTTGTCTCTGGGTTACCTCACTAAAAAATAATGTTTTCTAGCTCCATCCATTTTCCTGCAAAATTCAAGATGTCGGGTTTTTTTTCTGCTGTGTAGTACTCCGTTGTGTAAATGTACCACATTTTCCTTATCCATTCCTCTGTCGAGGGGCATTTAGTTTGTTTCCAGGTTCTGTCCATGACAAACAAAGCTGCTATAAACATAGTTGAGCACATATCCTTGTAGTACAATTGAGCATCCTTTGGATATATACCCAAAAGTGGTATTACTGGGTCTTGAGGAAGGTTGTTTCCTAATTTCCTGAGAAATCACCACACTGAAATCCAAAGGGGTTGTACCAGCTTGCATTCTCACCAGCAGTGCAGAAGTGTTCCCTTTACCCCACAACCTCTTCAGCATAAGTTGTCGTCAGTGTTTTTGATCTTGGCCATTATTACAGGTATAAAATGGAATCTCAGAGTTGTTTTGATTTGCATGTCTCTGATGACTAAGGATGGTGAACATTTCCTTAAGTGTCTTTCAGCCATTTTAGATTCCTCTCTTGAGAGTTCTCTGTTTAGGTCTGTACTCCATTTTTTTTATTGGATTATGTGTTCTTTTGGTTACCAATTTCTTGAGTTCTTTGTATATTTTGGAGATCAGACCTCTGTCTGATGTGGAGTTAGTGAAGATCTTTTCCCATTCTGTAGGCTGTCGTTTTGTCTTGTTGACCGTGTCCTTTGCTTTATAGAAGCTTTTCAGTTTCAGGAGGTCCCATTTATTAATTGATTCTCTCTGTGTCTGTGCTGCTGGGGTTCTATTTAGGAAGTGGTCTCCTGTGCCAATGTGTTCAAGTTTATTTCCTACTTTCTCTTCTATAAGGTTCAGTGTGGCTGGCTTTATGTTGAGGTCATTGTTCCATTTGGACTTGAGTTTTGTGCATAGTGATAGATATGGGACTATTTTCATTCTTCTACATGTTGATATCCAGTTATGCCAGCAGCATTTGTTAAATATGCTTTCTTTTTTCCATTTGATATTTTTTGCTTTTTTGGTCAAAACTCAGGTGTTCAAATGTGTGTGGATTAATATCCATGTCTTCAATTCTGTTCTATTGGTCCTCCTGTCTGTTCTTATGGGTCTTGGTCATTCTTACAGGTATAAGATGGAATCTTAAATTAGAATTCAACAGCAACACTAATTTCAGAAAGCCCCCAAACACATGGAAATTAAAAAAAAAAATGCTCACCTGAATTACCAATGGGTTAAGGAAAAAATAAAGGAAGAAATTAAAGACTTCCTAAAATTCAATGAAAATGACCATACAACATACCTAAATTTATGGGACCCAATGAAAGCTGTGTTAAGAGGAAAGTTCATAGCCCTAAATGCCTACATAAAGAAGCCTGAAAGATCCCACACTAGTGAGTTAACAGAACATCTGAAAACTCTAGAACAAAAAGAAGGAAACTAACCCAGGAGTACTAGATGGCAGCCCTTGGCAGTTCTGTAGACAGGAGTACTGAGAGCAGTATGGAAGTCACTCATGGTCTTTGACAGTGCAGCCCAAGGTCCAGAAGGTTCCTTTGTTTGGAGACATGGAACAAGACGAAACAGTGATACTGCCCCCCCCTTCTTGTACTGTGTTCATCTTCATGCCTCAGACAGAACCCTATCTATAGTGCAAGGCCAAAGTCATCACTTTCCAGACCCATGGAAGAGCAAGGCTACATGGGGAGGTAGTACTAGAGAACAAAAAAGACAAAGCCATTTCAGGGAATTAGCCAGGCAGGGACTGACAGTGTTCATTTATCCTAAGACACAGAGAACTTTACCAGCCACAAGACAATGGTGCAATAACCTCCTACTTCCCATATAACCTTTACAAACCAAACATTTATGTTGAAGGAGGCTTCTTGGTCATTCTGGCCATTTAGACCCAGAATAATCACATATAAACCATATTATTTAAATCACTGCTTGGCCTATTAGCTCCAGGTTCTTATTGGCTAACTCTTAGATCTTAATTTAACCCATTTCTAGTATTTTATATTTGACCATCTGACTTGTACCCTACCAGCAAGGCTGCAGCATCTCTGTCTCTGGCAGTGGCTCCATGGCTTCTCTTCAACTCTTTCTTTTTCCCAGCATTCAGTTTAGTTTCCCCTGCCTACCTCTGTTCTGCCCTGCTGTGTTATAGGCTCAAAGCAGTTCTTTATTAACCAATGGTATTCACTGCATACACGGGGGAATCCCACATCACCTTAAATAAAATGGAAGGTTTTAACTTATCATATTTAAGGAAAACTATAATTAGAACTATAAATTCTTCAATTACATCAAAGACTCCAGTGTAAGTCTTTGAATGTTTGAAGACTACATATCTAACTGATATATATCTCTATATATCTAGAAAACCTAACTAACATGACTAGAAGCTTGACTCTTAGAGATGATTCTACACAATCACAACACCTTAATCAAGAGCAGAAATATATATACACAGTATAACAAAATTGACCTTAAATTTGTATCAGTAAACCAAGATCCATACCAATGCAAATCTCTATAGCATATCCCTCTTTAAATGTAAAGAAACATTTATAAACAATATTTGGGAATTTGAGTGTAATTCTCTATAATACTTCCTGCTGATTGGGGTGCTGTTAATCTGGTCTTTTATGGTGTTTCCTGTGTGCTAGGATCACCACAGTCAGCAGATGGGTGAAGTAATTTTGGGGGTTGTTTAAGGCAACCTTTCAGGGGGGTCTTGGTCCATCAAACCACATTAGCCTAGAATGAATCTACAGGTTCCCATCCTCTGTGGAAACAAAAGAAAAACCTCTTTTCAAAAGCAACAAATCCTTAGACCCAAATTTTGAAGACAAAATACCTTTAAAGTATTTTTACAGTCAAAAAATTCAAAGAAAACACAATAATATACATAATCCAGACTCTCTGTGAATTTTCCATCTTTACATGGCTTATTTTTCTTTACTCCTTTTAATCTATGACTATCTATACTCTGTCTCTTTAAAGACTTCCCCCCCTTTTTTATTACTGTCTACATTCTTTATCTTCTCTCTCCCAAGCCTACATACATTTAACCAACATTGTTACATGTTTAGAGGTTTCTTTCCATCTGAATATGTCTTTATGGTGTATCTGTAATTATTTACTGTCTAGGAGCACTTCTTAAAATTCTAAGCACTTCTTAAAAACTTAGGCTGCTGCATTACTAGGGTATATACAGCCCTGTCTGCTTGCTCTGCACAGTCCAACATGGTAGAAGTCTGTTCACTGCCTCTGTAAGCTGTGCACATTGCCCCAGTTCCAAGTATGCAGCAGGTCTATGTCAAGCCATTACGAAGTGGAACATGCTGCTTACAAGCCCCATTTAAATGCTCAGCCTCCTGAAAGAGCCAGAGGTTGTGCTGGCAGCATGTCCCAGAAAGCCAACATTTCAAAACCAACTGCTTTTTTTTTTTTTTTTTTTGCTACCACTGAATCAGGAAAACCTCTCTTAAAGGAGCTTCAGTATGCCACCTGCAAGCAAAGTCCATTTGGGAAAAAATGCAGCTAAAATTGTTTTTATGTGTGTCTAGAGTTCTTTCCCAAGCTTTCTCAGGTTTTATATGGATTTAGCTTAGCACACATTGGAGCGCCAATTGTTTCTACACTGTGAAAACACTGCTATGTCCTGTCGCCTTTCTAGTCTCCAGCCAGTGTCATTGTAGATATATTCTACCATTTCTCCTATTCTCCTTGGTATGAGAGGTGACATGTGATCCAGATTAAGCACTTTTCTTCTTTCCTTGGCTTCATAGACCCATTTATTTGATATATGGCAAAGATAAACAGCAGAGCTAGAGAGTGAGTGGGAGAATTCTTTTTCAACTTCAAAATGAGAAATAATTATGTTTATCTCCATGGCATGGTGATAACTAGGCTGCAAATTAATTTTCATGTAGGCTTTTCTAATAAATTTTAGTTTTACACTTTCCAGAACCATAAGTCCAGCATGGCATCTTGAGGTCAAGTGCTCTAAGCCTTCTGACCCTACTTCTTTATAACAAGGACTGTATCCCCACAAATCCATAAATTATTTGAAACATCCTTTTAACTTCTCAGAGGAAAGGTGCCAGATTGCTTAAACGAGTTCCTGTTTTATCAGAGTACTACATCCATTTTCAGCCATTTCAATATGATTTCCTCCAATTCTTAAGTCAGCATTTCAGAATTTAACATTGAGCAATGAGTTGATGGATGAGAGCTACAACTTTGTGACTTAGATAAATTTTGAGTATCTGCTAATAAATGACTTTCTTCTCTTCAAGCAATGTGGAAGTGATTAGCTCTGAGGTCCAGCAGCTTAGAGCACCATAGCTAAGCACACTTTTTAATGAGTAAGTCCTTGCTAACTGGAACACTCATAATTAACTCCTTTTCATATATACTACCCACAGATTATGCCCCAGAAAAGCAAGTTAAATGCCTCCAGGGACTGAGAGTGATTGTGAACATTCACAAACGAAAATGACACAAAATCAACCAATGGGTTATTTGCATTCCATTGAGTCAGTTATCACTTACTGACTGAGGGTTCTGGTGGCTGACCTGTGGACTACATTATGTTATCCTCAAAAGTAAATGCTAGTATCCATAATGTTGTCACATTCCCTACCATATTTGGTAAATTGAATTAGCTTGGCCCCTTGGTAAAAATGCCACTTAAGACATCATTGACTTCCATTCTTATTTCTAGACTGTCCACAGGTGGCACTGCACCATTTAATCCCCCAAATCTTTGCAATTTATACTTTTTAAAATGTGATTGTTTAACTTTTATTTATTTACCCTCCTATGTGCTTTTTCCCCTTATGACCTTTCTGATTTGTGGGTCATTCTCCCAAGGTACATTCTCATGTAAGTTTCTGAAGCTTTTCACATAAATATTTGATGTGGTGCTTGGACAAGTTGATGGGGAAAGTAAGGTAAATGGAATGGAATGAAGATGATTAAGTATTCAAGTACCTACATACTACATATTCATGTATGTAATAATATAAGAAGTATTACACATGTTCAGAGGTCTTCTTCTTTGAGACTCTCTAATTTCATTAAATAAAAATCTTTGTTGACCGAAAGCTGTAGATTAAATATCATATAGGTGGCCGTGTTTCATTAATTCTGAATAAGAAATCCTTAAAACTGGGTAACAGTTGGAAAATATTTTAAGTAAGCATATGATATCTTATTTTTCTTCTAAATTTTATTTAGTCAATAATGTAGAATATAGCAGTGGGAGAAATGGCTCAGTAGTTAAGCACATGTACTGTTCTTTCAGAGGACCCAAGTTATTCCCAGCACTCACATCAGGTGGCTCACAAACCATCTAGAACTCCAATTCCAAAGGTTTCTGTTACCCTTGCCTCTGTGGATACCTGCTCTCATATGTATATACCCATACACAGACACATCCTTATAATTTAAAATAATAAAATAATTTTTAAATAAGTAATTAAAATAATGTGGAATATAAAATATATGCAATCACCATTTGTAAGCATTTTGTATTTAGATCAAATAACACTGAAATTTCAGAATTGGCATTTTAATGAAAAAAATTGAAAATTACTTGGATTAGTATAAAAAATAATCTGTGTGCTTTTTAAGTCCAAGAAACAGTCTTTGAACATCAGAGGCTGTCTGGCAGGCTTGAATCTGCCTCTTAACTGTCTGTGTGCAAGTTAATGACTCTTCTAAATTCTCTCAGTAACCAAGGTTTCCTTAGAGTTCTTCTAGCCTCAGAGTCTACTCTTTTATAATGTATGATGAAATTTATTTCTATTTAAATTGGTCCCTAAAATATTTAATATTTACCTTATTAGCATCATTTAAAATTCATTGATTAATATATAAAATAACTTAGATTAATGGAGAGGTAGGGGCTTGGAAGACAGTTGAATAATAGAGCATTTGCCTAGCGTGCATGAGGCTAGCTTTTATCCCCAGAAATGAAAAACAATTAAAGCAAACATACAGTTGTGATAAGAAATTAAGTTATTAAATATATGAACATTTTCAGAGTCACAGACTGCATGTGTATAGAAAGTATTCTCTTTCTCTGGTTAGTGGCTTATCTTCTGGCAGGATAGCTACTGTTTAGGAACTTTCCTGAAGATCATCAACTCCTTACCTGTTTGTCAAAACAAACATCATAAACTTAGTTTTACAGGTGGGAAAAGTAGGAGCTAAGCCAAAAAGATAGAAAGTACTGGGTGACCTGTGATTTATGTTTTTGTTGTTATATCTTGTTGACATAGCCTTCTAAATATATTGTTAGACATCATCTTATAATATCTTCAAGAGAATGCCGAAGAGGTAATTTAAATTTGTCTGTAACCAAAGTAGTACTTATGAACTAGGATTAATAACAGTTTTAGCTGAAAGGATATTATGGATCTAAGTTGGGACCTAATAAATGACAGCTGGTAGATATGATCCTACAATTTTCAGGACCTGTGCACCGATCTCATTTTGATAAACTTAGATCAACTTTTAAAGCTCAATATGGTTTAGAATAGACTGATTAAATATATTATGGTTTAAATGTCACTCAAAACAAGAGGATGAAGAAATAGGGGAGGATAAGAAGGACTTATATCTTGGTCACATACTCTCCATTAGGTATTGCTAATGGACCTACCCTTCTTAGGACAGAACTTTGAGTTCTTAAGTTCATGTATGAAGTCCATAATTTTTCAGTTCTCTTGTTTTTAATGGACCCTGGGTCATAGTCAATCTACTTTGAAAAAAATATTTTAATTAGTTTGTTGTCCTGTCCTAAGAACACCTCTAATGGCAGGGACTTTTTTATTCCCAGTCTTCATACTTGAATGTACATGTATGTATATGTGTGTACATGTGTAAATATCCTCATGCACATTCAGTGTTACCAATATTAGTATTTCTAGGAAATTTTATGCTTGTATTTCCACTTTAAAAGATTGTTAAAAGCATCATGGCCCTAGTGTCAGAAATACTTGTGCCAGAGTTCTTTCTGTGTCCAGTTCAGAAGCAGGGAGAAAAGGAGAGAGAGATGACATCAAATTCCAGGAAGAGGCTGAAGCTTCACAGTAAGAGCCCATTTTGGAAAATATTAAATGAAAACACAACCACTAGGAGACTAAAGGTTGCAAAGAGTTCTCAGCCCCTTTTGCCTACAAAAAATACCCTATTTAGACAGCATAAACTGTATGTTCTAGTTTCAAAATGCCACACCATGTATTTAAGCCAAATACCTTCCTTGGTTGACTTAGAAAAGTAGTTCTAAAAATAAAACACTTAACCCAAAATAAACCTGCTTGTATGTATAATCAAAAATAATCATTTTTTATTATCTTTTGTTCACAATGGTTCACTGGCATAAAAGCTCGTCTGGAGGAAAAGTCTTTAACCTTTTCAATGACTTGCAAGACTTTGGGTTGCCCTGCTGTCTGTAGTTCTGGGCATTTGTGTCTGCCTTTTTCTACCAATAATTCTTACCAAATCCTTCTGTGATTATTGGCCAACTTGCCAGATCTTGAGTGATGTCTTTTGTTTCATCCTGCTGTGCTTCTTGCAGGAAAGCCATCACTCTTGATCATTTAAGTAATCTGAATCCTATTATTTCCAGTGAACTCTGTAGGATTCTGAGCTGATTTCTAATTCTGCTCAAAACCTGGGATGTGAGATGAGAGGTTTACTGAAAACAGCAATTGTTTTTGATAGTTTCATCTATTTTGTTTACCTTGATCTAACTGTCATTACATTTATTTTACAATTTTATGTAGAATACATTATTCTTTAAGAGACATTAATTTGACTCTATCAGTATTGCCTTTGCAAGACTGTAGGGTATTGATGTACCTTAAGGACTTGTTCGACTCACTCTTCTTGGACCTACGTCCAAGTTTTATTTTTTCCTAGAAAATAAGTCATTTCAATTTCCAATCTGTCTTTTTAAATGTGTTTGTGTGTATGTGTGTGTTTGTGCACCACACACATACACATTTTTCTGTCTATGAGACAGCAGCTCACAGCTTCAAGTTTCATTTACCTTCCACTTTGTTCACTGCTGTGTATGTCAAGTGTTTGGATTCTCTGCTCTCCTCCCATTTTGCAATAACTGCACTGGGGTTACAGACTCTCCTTGCCATCCCAGCTTTTACTTAGGCTTTGGATCTTCTTTTTCTCTTTGCCCTCTCCATTCTTATTTGTCCTCCTCTTCCTTCTCCTTTTTTTTTTTTTGTTTGTTTGTTTATTTTCAAGACAGGGGTGGGATGGGATGGGGTTTGGTTGTAAACAGGCTAAGATATTGGAATTGCATAGCCTCTCTATTTCATTTTGGTTTTCTGTTTGTTTGGGGGGTTTTGTTGTTTTTAACTCTTGCATGTTCTGGTGTGTGTCCCAAGTTGATTTTGTTGCTAATTCTCTTTTATTAGGAAGAGGCAACTTTCCCAACTGGTCCTCATTATTTCTTGATGTCCTTCTTCTTTCTTCCTACCTTGTTTTATCACACCAATTTACCAAACAGAAAAGCACACATTTCTAAAATTTCCAATTTTTTTTATCTCTGAGATGTACTTCAGTAATGATTTTGGTTTTCTGTAGTCTAATTTTTAAGGTTAAAAAAATGCACTTTTGTGTTCTTGTCCTTGGTTTCTGTTTTCATACTTGATCAATATTTTATATCCTTTTTCTAGTTTAAGTTTTCTAAGCACATGCCTTCAGCTAATAGTGATATATAATTATTTCAGTGTTCACATGACTCCAGCACAGGTAGGAATAAATAGTGCTTCTCTAGACCAGAGTCACCAACAGTATTTGGAAACTGAGTGCTGGGCTTGTAGACATGCACCACCATACTGGCTTTCATTTTTTTTGTATTATGGAAGTGTTAATTTTGGCTTATTTTGGCTGTGAAGGCACTTGAATCCTTAGTAGGCCAGTACCATTTATCTGTTCTTCATTCTAAGGTTACCTAGAGTTCTGAGAATTTCTATGGTCCTTCCTTTGACCGTCTTCGCATTTTTTAATAGCCAAGAAGTCTTTCTCACTTATATCTAAATATTTTTTAAGTTTTTCGAGCCAATTTAAAGAAAAAGTAACTGGTTAATTGTTTTCTATGTCTACAGTGAATGCTAGAAATAATCTTTATTTAATAGTTATTTTAAGACTTTCCCCTGCAGCACTAGAGAAAGACGGTGAAAGGAATGCCAAGGAGGCTCTGTCCTGTGACTGCGTGGGGTGCAGTGTGTACCAAAAGGACTACACTCATTGATGCCAGCTATATGCCGGTGAGCTGGTGTGAACCCTAGTTCTATTGTGGAAAGGCTGGTTATGTGAGCCCTTTCTCTCATTTGTCTACTGGAGAGCCCATGAGGAAAGCATCACCCTTTTAAGGCTTAGTAAATTTTGTTCCATTAGCGGTATTTTCATTTACATGATAATTTTCTTCACAAGATTTTCTAGAAAATATACTTTGTAGATGTCTCAGTTCATGTTTCTATGGATTAAATGATACTGTTTAAATCATTAACATATGCATCTCAGACTTCATGTGTAGCATTTCATTTTTCCACAAGTGGAATTCTATATAGCCAGCAGAAATGTTCTAGCCTAGCTCCACAGAACTAAAAGTCATGTCTGTGTCTGTACACCTCTTGGGGAAAATTTTTAGAGTCAAGAATTTCTCCATGGCTGCTGCTGCTGTTTCTGAAGGTTAACATGAAATTTATGGTAGTGAAAATGGGAGCCACATGCCCAGAGAATAGATTAGTTTTCATTGCTTTGCAAGGAAAATTTAGGAATTTTTTTTATTTAAAGAGATGGCATTTCTGCAGACAGCTGTCTGTCTCAGCTCCTGGAAACAAGAAGATAACGTCATGAGACCAGGAGAACTGGAGTGAAGAGAGAGATGGTTAACTACCTAACTATAAACTTTTATTCCAAATGAGAGATTTTTTTTTCTTTTTGTACTTAAAAATCTTCCAGTTTCTACAGTTAGACTGCACAAACAGAGTATCACTCAGAATACATGAAGGCCCCTGAAGTCCCCACCACATCCCAGGATATTCATAATAGAGATGCATCATGCTGGCTTGATGGACAAGCAAGCTATGTAGTTGCCAAACATTTTAGTTCATGAGTCATTCTAAGTGTATTACAAGAGAACTGTATTGGGTCTGTCTTACTTGTATACCTACGTACCCCCAATGAGCTTCACATTCTCGGTAGAAAAGTGAGAGTTTTGTCAAAAAGAAGACATACCTTCGGTCTTTCTTTTTTTTTTTTATCAGGTCCCTTTTATTTTCCCCATGGGTAGTTCCACTGGACATCTGGGATCCTATTGTAAAGTGAGAATGCATTTTTGTGCCTCTGGCTGTGAGACTACAGAATTCTCCATAGTCAGACCTCCCCACAAGTGGCTTTGATAGTCAGCCCCAGCAGCATGACTTCCTTAAGGACATGCAGGGAAAGAGAAGACTGGCCCTGTGACCATCAGCTTGTGAGAAACCTGCCCCAGATCTGATGTCTATGAAATGTATTAAGAGAAGGACATTGTGACACTGAGGTCTCCAGTCATAGATCCCATTAGGACATCATGTCTACCAAGACCTTTGGATCTGGTTTGCCCAGTCAAGGAACATGTGAAACTGATCAGAGATCCCTGTGCATCAGAGAACTAATCATTTTTGTTTGTTTTCTCTTACAGTGTATTCCCAAAAATGTTTGAGTGAGCAAACCAAAATGCCTTTGGGAATGCCAGCATTTGTATGTGAGTTGGTTTCCAGAAAGCATTTCCTTTCATCAGTCTTCAGAGTAATTGACTCTCAGTGGTTTTCTAGACATTGCTAAGAAAGGGAGAAAGTACAGGAGCTCAGCTTATGACCCTGGCTTGACCTTAGTCACCTGGTGTCCTTCAACCTCCTAAGCATCCCACCAGCTCAATACCTCAGCTTCCCCAAAAAAACTGAGTCAAATTTCTTTCTCTAACAAATTGCCTCATAGATTTCCACCTGTGCTGAAAATTACATCCTCACATAAAAGAATGTGTAAATCAGCAAAACATCCCTCTTACATTTCATTACAAGGCCACCTTCATTTTACCACTTCAGCTCTAAGCTCAACAGACACCACAGCTGGAAATTTTCCTTAGCACTGCAAGCATAGATTCTCTTTCTTTTTGAAAAACATGAAGACATAGAACTGGACATGACTCAGAGCTGAAGAGCACATATTACTCCTTAAAGGACCAGAGTTCTGTTCCCAGAACCCACATCAGGTAGCTCACAATTCCCTATGACTCCAGATCCAAAGGGATCTGATTCCTCTGGCCTTTGTGAGCACCTTAATTCATATCACATATACGCACCTAGACATACACACATGTATACAGTTTTAAAATAATAGAAATCCTTTTAATGAGTGTTAAAGTATGGATGCTTATGTATATTAAAACAGAATCATAAGCTGTTCTCTTTTATTTTCTTGACATTTTATTGAAGTTCTTCCACTTGAATGTGCTGGCAGATCAATTCAGTATCATTATATTTCAAATAATCTTTAACATAAATACTTAACTTGGACTTGCTTGCCACTTACTAAGTGAGGGTAGGATGGACTTCCAGTAAAGATTTATAAACCCCGGTGAAAGCCTGTGCTCCCCACCCATCCTGCTTATCCAGGAGACCTGACCTGCTCTCCTGTTTGTCACCAGCCAGTTGCCACTGTGGGTGTCATCATGTGTTATTCTTATTTTAAGCAAATTTTACTTTATAAAGTTCTCTCTAACATGCTATTTGACCAATAGAAGTTGTGAAAACATTTGACAACAATGCAAGAAGAAAATACTGAAAGTAGTGTGCCACCAAACATGGTGCTGAACACATTTTCTTAGGTTCTGCACCTGCCTGTGAAGTTCTGATGCATCAAAGTTTGAAATAGAGAATGGGTTTTGTTATTGTGAATATATATTAATTAAGCAACTAAAAGTATTCTATAATAAAGCATTTACATATATTTTAAACCTTTCTAGTTGATTATTCAAAGATTATCATTTTGTGTACATTTCCAGTCTTTGTATGTATAAATAGAAAAATACGACATTGTAAAGTAGATTTGCTTATATAGACTTATTCAAACATTTTCTATATAATTTGAATTACAACCACTAAGGTTGATTTTTTCTCTTAAGTGAGTTAAAATGTATTAACATAAAATCAGTTCTGTGAACAGAACTATACTGAAATCCTTACACTGTTTTTGTAAGTCAGTGAGTTTGTATTTTGCTTCCAATACTAGGGATCAAACTAAAGGCCTCTACTACTAGGCTGTGCCATCAGCTTAGTATATACATATGTGTGTTTATGGATGGATGGATGGATGGATGGATGGATGGATGGATGGATGGATATATATCCATGCCCACCTAGCCTCTTAATAAGTTGCTTTTTTTAAATAGTTGATGGCATTTTCCTTTAGAGAGGGGCCAGAAGGACTATGGAGGTAGGGGCCTACTATGTATCCCAGGCTTCCCTTGCACTTGCGATGATCTTTCTGCTTCAGATTGTTTAGTGATGGAAATGTGGAAGTGAGGTACCAAGCTTCCATACATTTTGTTTTTATAGTTAGGCATTAATACCCATAATAGTTGCAGATAAATATTTTGCTGCTCGTTTTCAGTTATTTCTCTTATAACCCTTGAAGCATAGAAAGCAGCACGAATTTGTGTTATTACAAAGGACATGCCATCCCTCCATGGTGCCTGGTTATTAAAATAATATAAACAAAACTATCCGCCACACCCAAGCTGTTATTAGTACAGATTATAGGGTTATGCCCTTTTTTGCCAAAAAGAATTGAGTTGGAGATGTAAAAATTTAAATCACAACTGATGCACCCACCTTTCCACTGTTCTTTTTCAGTAACACCTATTGGTTTAAACTAACAAGCCTGAAATGCCATCAAACCAAAGTGAAAAATTAAGTCTAAAACTTAGTAACTCCTGGCTGTGTAGACCATTTGGGTGTCACACCCCCGAGCTTGCTGTCTCAGGGTGTCTACCACCCTGCTATGGATAGTAGTCACCTTTCTTCTACAAAATGTAGTTACAATGTAGCTGCAATAATTTCTGGACTATAAAAGTACAGTCATGGGTAGCTTCATATGACTGAAGTGGACATATAAGAGGCCTTAATGGGCTCTGGTTGCTGCAACTTTGGGAGAGGTTGATGCATGTTTTAGTAAATCATGGCCTCATCTAAACAGGGTAGGGTTTTATGTTTTTCTGCTGTCACCAATTTTATCCACTAAGCTTATCTTTCATGACACAAGCCTCACCAAGAGGCTTGAATCTACACATATCACTCAGTATGTAATCGCTTTCTACTTAGAAAACTTTGTTAGTTATTCTCAGTCCTTCTCTCTCAGTGCTGCTTTCTTCAGTGCTTCCTGAGTGTTGCAAGCAATGAGAAAGTTCCCAAATGAGTGTGCTGCTCTTTCATTTCTTCATTTGCTCTTGGGGTGTGTACTGTTTCCAAGGGAAAGTAATCCTATATAGGCATCTTTCTGGGCTTGGTTCATAATGAAGGATGTGGATGTGGGACCATCTCAAGTGAACATTTTCTTTAGAAAAACTGTAGGGGGTGGTCTAAATGTACTTGCCCTGTGATGTGCAGAGTCAGTGTTGTAGTAGTCATGACCCTGAGGCCTCGCACAGACACCCTTTGATCTTCAAAGCATCTTCTTAACGTCCAGTTCCTTAATGTTGACACCCTGTGAGGCAGGCTTTTACTGCCTGGCTTTGCCTAAGCAGACAGTGACAGACAATGTGTGTGAGATAGTGGAGTAAGAGACTTGCTGTGGGTATAGCCCTCACTGTCCTCAAGTCTCTTTCTTCTCCCCTGAAACAGCTCACACAGAGCCACTGAAATTAAAAGTCTACTAGTTTCCAGAAAGTTCTGTGATGCAATAATCCCTCACCACTTGTTGCTCTTGGAAATCCTGAGCATCCTGGCTCTGCAGTTCTGGGCTGCTTACAGCAGCAGAGCATAGCCTGCAAACACGTAAACAGCTGTTAGGGGTGGTGGAGGCGAGTGTAACAGAATAGGCTGCCAAATTCTTGACTGCCATATGTGCTGTGTAATGCTTGTCATCTCAAGCGAGTCATTAAAAGGTTTCGCCTTAATGGGGCTTTGAAGTGCCTAGACAGCTTGAGCGCATCTATAAATTGCCACAAACAGCCCTCTGACTGAGTTAGCTAATTGCTTGCTCTTTGACTTATTAGGATCAACTGAGTTAAATAATTTGTCACATGTGTGGCTCGTAATAAATAATGTGACTAGCCAGTTTGCGAGCTGTTTCGGTGATATATTGTACCCCTTTTGGATGTTGTCACATGTAGCTAGCAAATGTAGGCTATTTTATCCTCAGAACTATCACACCCACCCCCCCAAAAGAGTAAATTTTGAAGGAGCATTGGGGAAATTTTTTAAAAGGAGTCTGGTTACAAACAAATGTATTCACTTCTTCAACTTTTCCATTAAACATTAATCATCATTTCCTCTGAATATTAGGCAAATATGTCACATGTCATGTAAGTCATAGGCAAAGAAACATAAATAATAGGTATTGAATTCTTAAATATAATTTGAACTGGGTTATAATAGTTAAAACATTAAAATATTTTCTATTCCCCTGGTAAAAACAAGCTGTCCCTACCATTCAACCTAGGGTATGTCCCCGGTTAGCCTACATCTGCAACTAGGCCATCATTCATTTTGGTTGTTGTGAGGGCATTGTCATCTATAGGTAGAAGAGAGAAGCTGTAATTGGAGAGACTGGCAATTTGAAAGGAGGATCTGGGGAAGGTGACTAATTCCTCAGAGAAAGAATGCTAGACTAGAAGCAGCTAGAATGATGTTTCGTTTGTCTGACAGCCTTAGTCTAGAGCATGAAAGGTGCCAGCACCTCTATGCCACTGACTTCAATGTTAGTAGAATGATAATGTCCCCATTCAGAGAAAGAATGGAGGGAGGGAGGGAGGGAGGGAGGAAGGAAGGAAAAGAAAGGAAGTTATCTTATATTGTTACTCTCAATCAATCTGGATTATGTTCACATGCAAGGATATATAAATGATTTCTTTATTAGTCACAGCAGTTAAGAACTGCAATTGCAGTGTGCAACTTACCAAAAGTTTCTTCAGCTTTTCATTTCATAACTATTTGCCAATGATTTTCAACTGCAACTAATACTTTCTAATGGTATGTTTTTAAAAACTAAAATACTGCATCCTCTCACTTTAAAATTAATAGGTTTTCTTTTTTCCATTTTCTCTAACAACCTATTCTTTGAATATGCTTACTTAGGGTTTTAATATATCACTATGCTTGCACATTATCATTGAGACAACAAGCAATAAAAATGCCCAAAAGTCTCAAACAATGAGGCCCCAGAAATCACAAACAGGTCCTAGCTGGAAGGACCCAAAGCAGTCTGCCTACTACTCCTTTTCCTAGATAGCTTTTTCTACTAACTCTCCTGTGGATGCTGTTGGTGATTAGATAATGGTTTGTGTATGGGATGTGGACAGAGCTCTGGATGTATGGACCCCTTTGAGAAAGGAATACTCCTTTGCTTTCTAGTTGGGGAAACCACCCAAACCAAATTGTTTCAGATGCAACATAGTGAATGTCTGCAACACCCAAGACTTCTTCAACATGTGGGAAATATGACATTGTTACTTTTCTTGTTGCTATTATCCTTATTTCTGGTTATAAGTTATTTATCAAAATATATCATTTCTGCCTTCTCAAAAATATTACATATTTTTAAAACTATTTTTATTTTAAATTATTTCACTAATAATGTTTATTTTGCATTTATCTTGATTGTAATTTCTGCATGACTTTTTAAATGTATATCTATGTCTTAGATATAATAAAAGCAATTAACTCTCCTACAGAAATACATGTAAGGAAGAATTTATTTAGAAATACATATCTGAAGGCAATTGGCAGCAAACTATTTTTCCCCTCAAATGACAAACTGTGGAGACCATGCTCACATCCAGCCTTAGATTCCTCAGATGCCATCAAAGAACCACTGTGGTAGTTTATCTTGAAATGCTGTGCAACTGAGCTCCATATATGTTTGGGGAGTGGTATTAGGATTGTGGTTTGAGTGACCTGGGATATGTACTGCTACTAAGGGCTGCATAGGTAAAGTTTGCAGAAGACTGGAGCTGTAAGAAGTACCTATCTTTGACTTGTCTGCTGGCATAGCTAATGGAGGATATGTCTGAGTTTTCTTACTGGTCATCCAACTCTGAGGAACAAGGAAGGACTGGATGAAACCAGGTGGGTTTACTACTTCTTCCAAAAGGGAAAACTGCTCTAGCTAGCTACTGAATTAAAGTAGAGTTGAAAATCTCCACACTCAAGTACCAAAGGCTGTATGGTACTTTGAGTGAGAAATGTCCCTCATAGGCTCTGACATTAGAACACGTGATCTCCTTTCAGTGATACTGTTGGGGAAGGTTAGGAGCTGAGATCTTGTTGGAGGAAGTAAGTCACTGGGAGGGTGGGCTTTGCAGTTTCAAAGGCTCTCACCGTTCTTAGTCTGTGTTTCCCTTCTTTGCCTCCCTCCCCCCTTCCCTTTCTTCATCCCTTTCTCTTTCACTCCCTCCCGTCCTCCTTTCCTTTCTCCCTCTTTTTTATATTTGCAATTTGGAAATATGAGCACTAAGATTCCTGCCTCATCCTCCATGCTTCTGATCTCCTGTCGTGGATTCTTACTCCTCTAGAATGTTAAGCCAAGATAAACTCTTGTGTCTTCCTGGTCATGGTGCTTTATCACAGCAACAAAAAAGTAACTAACACAAGCAGTATGTCTGGCAACATCACTGTCTTATGCATGCATGCTGAGGCCTCATTCTCTAGTCTACACAGAAAAGCAAAGAGCAATCTTTTGGTAATTTTACCATGGCCCAGATCCATGCTATGGAGAAAAGTTCCTCTGAAGGGCACACAACTGCTCCTACCCATGGGGTTTCTCCTTGTGCTTGTGACAACAAAACCTCCCAAGCAGACTGGGAAGTAACAGAAGGCTTACTTCCTCCCAGTGTTATGATCCTCAACTGGATTAAGTGCTGCTTGTTTTTCTCTATATCTTTTTCTCCTTGTTCTTTAGCATTGAGGATAGTTTCCTGTAATAGAACTTTTGTTATTTCAGTCTCCACCCCCCCACTTTTGGTTCCAGATTGTGTGCTGTCCCCAACTATGTCTCTGAGCCCTGAAACAGACCAGGCCTTTGCCAAGGAACAGGGTCTGATATTCCTTCAGCTTCTGCCAAGAACCATCTGAAGTTACTGCTGTGACAGCCCACTGCTTTCTAAACCGTGATTCTGCCTCTTAATAAGATCCCCATAATCTTCCTTGTAAGCTTACCCTAGGCTGTAATGAACGCCTAGGTCTCTGATTTAGGAATATGATTTCAAAACTACAACAAAATCACAACAAATGAAAGATTGAACATCTAGGAGCACACTTTGGAAACCTTACCAGTTGTGTCAATCATTGGTCCTGTAAGATTTCACATACTCTTTTGTCAGAGAAAATTGTTCCTGAAGAACTGGTGTTGTTCTTTAGCCCAGCAGTGTGCACTGCATAACACAGCAGGCTATGCCTTGCTTGCCCACCTTCTTAGCAGCTGAGACCTCACTCACAGCTCCAACACCGAGACTGTCAGTTCTGGGACACCCTTCTTCACTGCCAAGTACATTCCAGACCCCTGCTTTTGTTTTCCCTTTGCACTACAGCTTCTCTTGAGGTAAGATTGTAAGTTACCATATTTTTAGATAGGAAGTGGATATAAATTCTAAATGGTCACTTAAAATATATGAACATTTAAAACATAAAATATGCATGCAAAATCTTTTCTTGATTTCAGGTAATGTGCAGTTTTTTTCTTTATAAGATTGAGTTACTGAACTGCAAATGAATGTTGAACCTCTGAATTTTCAGTCACATTTTGCATGTTCTAGAGCTACAAAACATTTATTATAACTTTCATAGCACAACATACAATAAAGATGCCTAAATTGAATTTAGTGATTTGGGAGTAAATCTTCCCTCTGATACTTTTGATACCACAGATACAAATATTTATAAAATTCTTAAGGAATCTTAAAAATCATTAAATAGAATAAAGAAAGTAGAAATGGCACCTTAGTATTCTCGAAATGGTGACTTTCAATGTCCTTCCATTAATCCTGGCTCTAGGTTGAGTAAAATGCTCCATAAATTATAATTAAATGAGGAAACTAGGCACGTTCCACTCGAGTCACATCTGTCTTCCTGGCCATGGAGAATTGCCCCGTATTTACTTTCTCAGTGGAGAAAAACTTCCCAGTTTCCCTGATTAGCCAGGGTTGACTATGTAGTGAAGGCTGACCAGCTGCTGAGAGGGAAGTAGGTTTAGGACCTTCCTTTTCTTTGGTCCTTCTGCAGGTGACACCTGCAGGTAACGAGGTGTTGTGGTTTTATTCCCCTAAAATGTCTATGCTTTAATATTATTATTCCCAAGTATGTGTTTTCTTAATAAATGTACTTCTCAACCTTGTTCAGGTTTTATTCTAACTAGTTTTCTCCGGATTTTGATTTATGAACTAATATTCATGATGTTTTAGACATCCTTATGAATAGTTCAGAATTACTCAAAGAATGAAGATCTGTGGATCTATAGTGATTCTTCCTAGTGATACACAAAGCTGTCAAGGCTTGGGACAGATGTGTCTTGATGCCACCATTTCCACTGTGTACTGGAGTACAGATGGATGGATTCCAGAGTGATCCTTATGATTTATATGTGTATTTGCCTGAAAAAAATATCAAATATGTCAGATACAATCTTATTAGTATTTTTTCAAACTCATGCTTGTAGTACCTTACAGTAGTATAAAAGTTTTGATTAACATTTCCAAAATAAAATGCCGTTTTTCTTTATAGAACTATTTCCAAGATCACCCTTATTTAGCAAACTTAAACTATTCTTTAAGAAGATGTAGTTATTAGAGCTGGAGAGGTGGCTCAACAGTGAAGAGCCCTTGTTTATAAGAGCCCTTGTAGCACCCACATTGTCACTGATAAATATTTGTAACTACAAATCCAGGAGCTCTGACATCCTCTTCTGGCCTCTGTGGTCACTGTACACACATGATTCATAGACATACATATAGGCAAAGCAGGAACATAAAGTAAATGTTTTTACATGTACATATAATAAAAATCTTTCAAACAAAAAATGCAGTTAGATGAACCCTTTTTAATGTTAAAACATAGTCAGAAACTTACATCCATTTCAAATTCAAAGTTATTTCTGCATTTATTGAAGAACTCACCAGAATTAATATCTGAAGAAAGCTAAGAATCTCTGTGGATTATTTTAAGTAAATTTGTAAGTGTGGCTACATAGATTCATGTAATTTGTCAGGAGCCTAATTTTACATAAATATGAAAACAGTGGTTCATTTATTTTTGTTGATTGAAAAGTAAATAGAACAGTTACTGTATTAGAAAGCAGGAAATCTGTCTATGTTGTGATTTGGTGAGTGTCATGTGAATTGGGTGATTTTCATCCTTGAAAGGCCATGAACAAGTTACTGCTCTGCTGGGCCAGGCATGGTGGCAAGTGCACTCAGGAGGCCCTGCATCTGTGGCAGGTTTGCAGCCTCCTGGGACGAAGCTGCCCTAGCATGACTCCATATTCTTAAACACTTTCACTTAACATATACATTTTATTGTATTACCTTTCCTGAAATTAAAAAACAAAGCAAAAATATACTGTAACTGTAATTTTTAAAGCACCATTGTATTCTTTTTCTTGGTTTCAATAGGTTTTGTTGTTGGAATTCAAGGAACTTTTCAGATCCGAGACCTTCCCCCTTTACACATGGAAAGCTGGACGATTAGCTGCAGTTAGCTCATACTTCTGACTACCTGCTTTCTGTATAGCACTCAGTAGCTCCAACCACTTAACATTTTTAAGCCTTTCCCCCCGCTGTAATGTAAACTCTCTGAAGCTCAGGCCTTTTAAAAGTGTATGCCCTTTACTAAGTGAGTTTAATACAATACCATCTTTGTTCTCTGCAGCATTGCAGATTCATGTGTGTACACATACACACACATAGTCTAATATTTATCTGGTCTGGAAGAAGCATTAATCTCTAATTACTATATAAACATTTTAAACAGGTGTGGAATAACTGCACTTTCAAAAATGCTGTGTTTATCTCCTGCATGCCTGATGGCATAGGCCTCTGCTTGACGGCTTTCACCTCCCTGCACTGGCAGTGGATAAAGGGCAAAGAAATGCCCCAAATCCCACATGAATCAGAAATTTATGGTTATAAATTATGCACCATCATAACATCCTTTACCACAGACTGCTAGCCAGGAATTGAGTTTGGGGTAGTTTGTACCAGAAAAAAAGAAAGAAAGAAAGAAAGAAAGAAAGAAAGAAAGAAAGAAAGAAAGAAAGAAAGAAAGAAAGAAAGAAAGAAAGAAAGAAAATGTGCTTTTCTGTGTAGGTTGGGGGTGAGGTGGGTATTAGGAGTTATGCCTACATCCCTGTGCATTTCTCTTCCTGTGGATTACACTTTCTCGGCCGCCCTTTCCTGGGGCTGTGCACAGAGTGTGGTGTGAGGAGATATAATACAGCATTTTCCTAGCTGCCTTAAGAACAATGAGGGCTCTGTGAACAAGCCCTCAGCTGCTGCCGACAGCTTCTCTGGGTGGAATGGCGATGGAGCCCAGGTACAAAGCCATTGGCCTCCAAGTGCTTTAACTTACAATTTTATTTTCTTCTCTAACTTCTTTTTTTCTTCCTTTCTTCCTCCCTCCCTTTCTTTCCTTCCTTTTTTCCTTAAGCCTTTTGAGGTCTCTTGTTGGATAGAGAACTGAGCAGTTACTTTCTATAATTAGATTAAAGTTTAATCAAATGAAGACTAGGATATATTTTAATGTCTTTTATTCTCCTCCTCTTCTTCAACATGAATTTCATCACTCTGATTTATTTTGTTGTAAAATTTCACCCCAGGTTTTCCCATTTGGAAAAACAGAGGCCAACAGATGTTTGCTGCAACTTTCCTTTATTAGATATTATACAAAGTAGAGTCATTTCCCTTGTGCTTTGCAGCCATTGCTGATCCACCAGTCTGGAGATGCTGATGTAAAATGAGGATAGTCTCCTCTCTAGTCAAGGACAAAGTGAGGGAGAATAAAGGGACTCTGAAAAATATTCTGCTTTTGAAGCCCTTCTTTCCAAAAGCACTACATGTAGGTGAATAGAGCCAGCTCCCTAAGATGTTAGATTTTGCTATACTTAACATTATAAAGCTTAGCAAACAAGTCTAGAGTATGGATGGTGAAATGCCCATGACCCAACAGTAAAAGTGATTCTGCCTAAGTACGTTTGCATCTTCTCTATTATGTTTCCCATATGAAATGTAAAGACACAACAGAGGAATCAATTGTAAGCCGTAGTGCTCTAAACCCGAGATGCATGCTAGCGTGGACCGTGGTGAATTTTTGTGTGTGTGTGTGTATCTGGTCTGTAGGGAACTGGTGACCTACCAGCATTAGAGTGTGCAGCAGCTTAGCCTTTGACAAGCTCTGTTCTTCTTGGTATGAAGGGAGATCAGGTTTCCAATTTGTTAAGCTAAAGGCAGTGTGGTGGTACGTTGACAGGTCTGGTTCTGATTTTTAAGTGGTGTTAAAAAGGTCAGGGTTCACATTTTTCTCATTTTATCCTGAGTTCATCACCAGCAAATCTACCTTTGCCCCATTAAATGAACGAAAACCAGAAATGTGTAGCATTTCTTCTGCATAGGAATGGCATTCCCACCACTGAAAAGAAAAGTTCTCATCATTTTAAGCTCTGTGTCACAGGGTTAGCTATCTGATAATTGAGATGTCCAATTAACATTTCTTTTTGTTTGTTTGTTTGTTTTTCTTGTTGCTAGTTGTTTTTTGTTTGTTTGTTTTTGGTTTGGTTTGGTTTTTTTGAGACTGGATTTCTCTGTTGTAGCACAAGTTGTCCTGGAAATCATTCTGTAGACCAGGCTGGCCTAGAACACAGCGATCTGCCTGCCTCTGCCTCCTGATGAAAGGGATGCACCATCACTGCCTGGTTTAACATTTCTTATTATAGTAAAACTGCACATAATTTTAATCTTTGGAATTAATAGAGTTTCATTTAGCTTATTTTCCATTTGTCATGGTTATTCTAATTGACATCTGTTTTAAAACATACTTCCAAGAACTATGTATGCAAATACTCTATTTTGGGGCCTGGGGAAATGGCTCAACAGTTAAGAGCATTGGCTGCTCTTCCAAAGGTCCTGAGTTCAATTCCCAGCACCTCCATGGCAACTTACAACTATCTATAACTCCAATTTCGGGGGATTTGACACCCTCACATAGATATACATTCAGACAAATAAATAAATCGTTTAAAAAATACTTTATCTTGTTTTCTAAGATATGCATCAATATAGCTTCCCAAATCCATGCTTTGCAAAAAATTGATCCAAATGGCATTCTTATAAAGTAATACCAATAAATAATGATAAAAATCCTACAGATTTCGTCTTTTTGGATTCCATCTTGAATTGATGACAAATTAGAAAATGCAGTTCTTAATTTGTAGAGATTCTTAATTTGTACTTATAAATAAAATGTTATGACCTATCCTTCTTTGATAATTTAATTATTTCAGCTAAAGTGGCCACCTTTTCCCCACTGCTGGTTCATTGGCAATTCTGATCATAATTGATTAGTGTCTGTTAAATGACACATACTTGAAGAAGGATGCTAAAAAGAAATCCCACACTAGCATAGAATTGAGTATAATAAATGGCTATTTATTTAGAGATAGACTCACAGATCACAGTCTTCTGCATGAACAGGGAAGCAGGAACCGGAAGAGAGAGAGCGTGCACTTTATATTGGCATTTATAGTATATAAGGCCATGCCCAAGTGGGCTGGTAACTTAAAGGCTATTGGCTGAAAGAGTTCCTACAGCACATACTAGAAAATACAGTTTTGAAAATTTTGAGATAGATGGATAACTCATGCATTTATTGATAAAAACATGTTTGTAGTGGTGGCAAATGAAGAAATTTATAGATTAACTACTACACTGATTAAACCCATCTCTGAAAACATCAATCTCTAGTTCTTTAGTGTTTAAATATGGATTTATTAGATTAAAAGAAGCATTTAAGAGGTACAGAACCTTTAAGTTATTAGTAACAAAATAAAATATCTTATTCCTGTTCTACTTTAAAAAAAAAAAATAGACAATCAGGCCAGCCAGGTACTTCATGTAAATTTAGAGGTGCAAAATAAATTTACTAGAAAGTTGTTTTGTAGCCTATTTACACTGGAATCAATACACACACACACACACACACACACACACACAGACACACACGTGTTTCTGTGTTTAGAAGTGCCATATAAGGAGATAGTATACAGCCAAGTTACATGATCCATTAGTTTTTCAGCTGGAGTTGTTTCCAGCCCCACTCCCTCACACATTAAAGTGTACTTAGGCTGGAAAAGTATACCCTGTAAAGTGAAACTTGAAAACATGTTCCTTTTTACTTGCTGGAATTTTTCCTGTTAAGAATTTCCCTCTACATGTTAAAAAACCAAACAAAACACTAGGTTGTGTATAAGTTTAACACCTCCTGAGCTAATTCAGATATCACCTAATGAAGATCTCAGGAACTTCATTAGTCTCTATAGGCACTCAAGGATCTCAAAGCATGAAACAGTGTGAAGAAGGGGTTGCTGAAATTACTTCTTCCCTGTCTGAGTAACACGTTAAAAAGTAAAACAATGTAACTACTTTGGCTTCTGAATAATCGCCACCTCTAGTGAATTATCTGTGCCTGCAGTAGTCTCATTTCTAGCTGCAGGGAGTTTGCGCCCTGTATAAGTTGTTTACACAGGCATTTCATTTTGAAGAGATAACGGCCTGGAAAGACTCTCAACAGTGTGTTATAAACACTGTGCCTAAGATTTATAGCTTGCTCTCCAACTGGAGGTTTTCATGTTATAGCTATTATTTTGTCCTAAAGAAGAGTATACCTCACTGGGACAAAATAATAATAAATTCCTAATTTTTACCTAGGGAAATATTATATGAGTAGAATGCTAGGTGTTTTCAAATTAATTTGACAGGGTTGTCAATCCTGGGTATTGCTCCATCCATGCAGCTGGGAGAGATTCTTTGGCAGGACTAGTCAGCGCAAGCTCTAGTAAGCTGTGGGAATTCATCAGTCACTGAATCCTGTTATGGAGGAGTTAATGTCTGTTAACCTATTGTAACTAATTAAAAAATTCTGGAGATAGCTTGGAATGTTGTACCTGTCCTTTGTGGAGGGAGCTGTGGTCTGTCTGTCAGATGTATCTGGTGATGCTGCTGCACTGGAGCCACATTCGAGCCAGCACAGCCTCTTGTCTTCATCGCCTGGCATTCAAGTTGTGTTTATGTAAAGGGAGAATCATTATTTTCATTTAAAAGAGTTTTTTAAATATTTTTTCTATTTCAGTACCAATGGATCACTTACAGCATCTGAAATACATAAACAAAATTAAGTCATCACATAAAATATTATTATTGCTGTGACTTATTATGAGTCTTATGGAGTCCTAGTGCTGTTATGTCTGTACTTTTATCACCATCACCTCTCTCTTTATTCAAGTTATGTTCTATAAATTCCGTTAAATGCTCAAATATTTAATGCAACTAAATTGGAGATGGTTAGGAAGGTCGGGGGAGGGATGGTACAGAAGATGAGATATGTATTATGTTCATGTGTATGCATGGAGGCTTGAGGTCAACATCTGGTGTCTTACTCCACCATTCTCCATATTTGCTTACTGCTACACTGACTCCAGTGCACCCAGGTATCCTCCAGATCCCTCCTCCCCAGCAACAGTAATTACAGGTTTCTTCCATGAGTTTAGGGTCTGAATTCAGGTCCTCATAATTGCACAGGCCATCTGCCCATCTCCGCAGCTCTTACTTAGCAAAGATAACTCTTGTAATATATAATAATGAAATAATATAATATGTGATATGTCTTTGTAATCTTAGCTTTTTTTTCTTCCACAAATGAGGTCAAGAGGGACACTGTGTTTCCAAGACCCTTGGCTCACCTATCCTTGGGGACTGGTAATGGGTTCACATTGTCTGTAATACACGAAAGAGGGCAAAGCATTAAGTTGGGGAGTTGAGAGAGGGCAGTCAGCCAATGCCAATTCCTTTGTGTCTCTTGGAATGCCCCTTTAAAAAGGGGGAGTAGAAAGCAATAATAATATTTTGTCACTAGCACCTGTGCTTCATACTTTGAAATCCAAGGAATTCTATCAGGATGGTCAAGAACTTCCTTGAGAACATTTTCCTCTAAAATACAGGACCATGACACCCCAACATCTGCTGTGTAGTCACCTAAAACTCAGGAGTGTGATGCCAGAGTAGGCCTTGCTGTTTCTTTAGACCCTGAGCTACTTGCACTACTTGCTCATTGTGTGTACTGTGTGTGTGTGTGTGTGTGTGTGTGTGTGTCTATCTGTTTCTGTGTCTTCCTACAATGACCACTTCATACATAAATGTGAGCCCAGAGACTCAGAGGCATCTGGTTTCCTGCTACTTGGCATACTGAGGATATTTTCACCTTATGCTTTTCTCCCTCCAGATGATTCATAAATCTTTTCTCTGGTGACATAGCTCAGAACCAGACATCTTATTTGGTTTAACAGTACAGTAACTAGAAGTCAGAGCAAAGGCATATCTTGTTCTGTAAATTACAACTTGAATTGAAAAGGATGATATTTCATTGCCTCATCAGTGGGCTCTGAGCCAAGATTTGTATGTGTGCATCTCCTGCTAACTGACTGACAGCTAGCAACATAGGATGAGGTAAGGCACCTTGCCTTGTTCAGGAATCACAGTAAAAACAGAAATGCTCAGATTCTTATCATCTTCCAACTGTGATTGGTCACTGTACAATTCATCATATTGGAGAACTCCTTAAATTTTCTAAAATTACCTTTGGGTTGTTCCCTCCCCATCAAATTATAAAATCCAAACCTGAGAGGCCCT
Source organism: Ondatra zibethicus (assembly GCA_004026605.1). Taxonomy (NCBI): domain Eukaryota; kingdom Metazoa; phylum Chordata; class Mammalia; order Rodentia; family Cricetidae; genus Ondatra; species Ondatra zibethicus. The sequence goes on along the minus strand of PVIU01006970.1, from coordinate 48,852 downwards.
CTTCTTCTTTATAGTTGACAACATGAGACTTATTCTCCTCTTCCTATTTTTATCATCATACATATATTAGGAAAAACTGTCAGCTGTTTACTTTTTAAGGCCAGGTTTATTAAGGTGTAATCCATATACAGTTAAATTCACCCTTTCGGGCCTGTAGTTTTATATGTTTAGTTTTCGTATTATTTTAATTTGTTTCAAACTTTATTATTTTTTAAGTTGTAAATTGAGATAAAGCAAGCAAACAAATAAAAACTAATTTACAGAAATTAACCAGACCCAAAGACTACACAACTCAGTAAGCTTCTGTACAAATCGGGCAGCCATTCCTAATGGAAGTTGTGGAGCTTCACATTGGATTTTGTGCTTTCACTCTCAAGTATAATTTTATGTACTTATTCACCAAAAACGAAAAATCTATGATGATGTGGGATTCCCCTCTGTGTGCTATGTGTTCTATGTTTTATTACCATTGGTTAATAAAGAAGCTACTTTGGCCTGTGGCAAGGCAGAATATAGCTTGGCGGTAAAACTAAACTGAATGCAGGGAGAAAGAAGGTGGAGTCAGACAGATGCCATGTAGCTGCCCAAGAAGCAAGATGTAAGGTAACAAACTACAAGCCTTGTGGTAAAATAGAAAATAATAGAAATCAGTTAATTTAAGATGTAAGCTATCTAGGAATATGCCTGAGCTGTTGACCAAACAATGTTGTAGTTAATATAATTTTTGTGTGATTATTTGGGTCTGGGTGGCCAGGAAACGAAAGTACAGTCTTCATTTACATAATGGCACCCAACAAGAATGCCTCACTGAGTAAGGTACCAAGCCACATGGTTAAACATAGATTAGAATTATGGGTTAATTTAAGTTGTATGACCTAATTAATAATAAACCTGAACTAATAGATCAAACAGTTTATAATTAATACAAGCCTCTCTGTGTTTATTTGGGACTGAATGGCTATACTCCAGGAGGGACAGAAACTTCTATCCAAACCATGACAGATTTAAAACTAGAAAACAATTACCTTTATATCCTCTTTCATAACATATTCAGTACCTGCATTCACTACTTCCTCATCTCTTAGCCTTTCTTGGTTTCTTTTCTACATTTTAAACTGTACCCAAATTCACATTTATTTATACATAAACATGCATTATAGGCTAGCTTCCATATATGATGGAGAATATGCTTTTTTGTTTCTAAGACTGTGTAACCTCACTTAATATTATATATTCTAAGTCGATCCATTTCCCTGCAAATTTTGTGTTTTCATTTTTCTTTAGAACTGAATAGTATTTTTATATATGAATATATATGAATACTATCATATGAATAATGAAAATTTGGTATATATACATATATGTATGTTTATATATTTATTTATATATGTATATATACACACCAAATTTTCATAAGTCAGTTTTTGATAGACCACTAATTTTATTCCATTTCTTTCTAGTAAAAAAAGAAACATTAACACGAAGTATTACAGGTGTTTTTTTAATGCCATATAATTATATAACCATCAGCATAAACAAAATATAAAACATCTCATCACCCAAATTATCCCTCAACACTGACCACTTTATAGTCCATTTCTGATATATTAATTTCTATTCTTATGGTTTTTCCTTTTGCAGAATTTCCATAATATCATCGGAATGAAATTGTACGGGGGGGTGACTTCTAGGGGCTGTTGTCCTCTTCATGTGCATCTGAGATTCATCCAGGTTGCTATATCACTAGGTCATTCCTTTAGTACTATTTTGAGCAGTGTTGGCAGGAAAGATGTGGCAGCAGTTAAGAGCATGCACGTACACACACACATCATTTAAAAAATCATTTAAAAAGTTTAGATAAAATCAACCTCATATAGACAATAAGTAAAAACTATCGTCTTTGTTGAGTTCTCCTGGTCAGCTGATGATTCTTTGTAGCAGTGATCTCATAAGTCTGTGGAATGCCAATGTCTCCTTCATCTCACCCTGAGAAGAACTCTAGGAACTCCACACCCATTGTCCCAAGGTGTTAGAAATAAGCATTTCACATTTTCTCTTGCCCAGTTCAATTCGTGTCTTTGCCTCCTTTATCACTTTTTAGTACCATACAGTGCTCTTCTCAGCAAAAAGGAAAACCAAACTAAGTAATTGGAAATAAGTAAAACCTTAACCAAATACTAGTGTGAAGTTGTAGAAAAAAATGCAAATAATGACAAGCAAAGCATTGTTATTGAAAGGATTTGGGGGGAAAGCCTCTTTCACTTTGCTGGCCCAGTTAGGAAGCTTGGTCTCTGGTAGAAAGCCATACAGCTGCACACAATATAAAGTCAGGTTAACAACATATTTGGTGCGTTTATAACTTCCCTGGGGCATTTTAACATTAAAAATAGTGGTTGTTAACCCAGTCCATCTGAACTTACATGTGGGCTTACTTTGCAAGAAATGAGGGGTAACATATAAGTTCTTTTCTCTAGATTTTATTATTTTTTAGCAATTTTACATTATATTTTCTTTTTTGTTTTTATATTCAGTTATTTGGAGTTGTAGGGTAATTGGATAAGACTCCCAATGCTCAGCTCCATAACTTTACTTTTATACAGTGTGATATAGATTTTCATAAATTTAAGAGTACTTTGCTCTTCTAAAGGGTGTTAGTAATATTTATAAACATGTACACTAGAATTTTACATGCTGTGCTCCAGGATTTGTGAGCATGTGGAGTGGTTGGTTGGTCTGGTAGGGCTTTACCTTAGGCTTGGTTTGATGTACCTTCAGGAAGAGCATTGATACCTTAATGTATTTTGATTGAAGTCACAGAAATACAGTTCTAACAGCAGTTACTAGACTGTAAAATGGTTGCAGCTGTATTTATGACATGGACCATGGTACTAATGACATGACATAGTACTAATAATACTAATACATCTTATTCCTTGTAATGATAAAAAGCAGAAACATCCATTCTTGAGTTGTCCAGATGCTTGCATTTCTTATTGAAGTTCTCAAACCCATATAAAAGAATATGATATTTTTAACCTCAAGAGGCATGCTCATAGAAAGAAATTTAGGAGGACTTTGAAAATTAACTCCTACTGTGATGTTAAAATTAACCAGCTATTGCCAGAGTTCTAATTTCCAAGATTCAAAGTGCTGAGTTTACTGGAATAGGCATCTACCATTAGCCCAGACCCAGGGTAAGCATAGCGAGGTTGACTCTCTTACATCACTGAATTGGAAAATACTTCCTGAACAATCCTGTGCTTCCCTTATCACAACCAGACCAAAACTCAGCTCAGTTTTTCAAAATTTGAAAATAGGAGACCTAGTTAGTTGTACTAGAATGAAGTTAGGCAAATGTTTCCTCTGTTCCCATCAGACTTTGTAAGATGTTAATGGAGTCAATGTTTTCTAAAAAGCCTCAGAGCATATCAGTCAAGGGCCAAGTATCTAGTCTCTACAAGTAGGTTGTATAATCCTGTGCTGTAGCATTGGCCTGGTGAAATAGAAAGGTTTTCATTAAGCAGCTGTATTCACCAAAATCAGTGGGTAAAAATAGTTAAGACACTTTAAACACGCGTTCAGCATCATGTCAGCCACTGTGTTTGGTTCATAGTAATCCTAGCTGTGAAATATAAAACTAATTTCCTGGGATAGTCTTCTGATTACAAAAATTTAGATAATCCTAACTATTAAGAAGATAATTGTTCAGCCATGAAGAATTCTAGAAGGTGTTGACATGATTGTGGAGATACTTTGCAGTTAAGAGACTAGACACAGACACACAATGTAGTTATGAATAGGTGTTTACAAATGTAGTGCCCTACCTTCCAAATTCATGTATGCATGTATTTTCTTGGATGTGCTACATCATAGTAGACTGTAGAAAAAAGGATAGATGATATTGTGTCTAAAAACTCTAAAACCTGGATTTAAATTCAATTTGCAAATTTTCCTATTTCTGGAAGACTAAATTTATGTGTACTTTTCCATATCAATTTGCTAGTTGGTCCCCTGCTAGTTAAGCTGTGTTTTGTTCAATAAAAGAGATGTCTTATTCCATTTAAATCTCTTACACTGTGTAGATGACAAAGTAGTTAACACTATTATAACTCTTGGTATATGAAATTAACCTTTTATGAACTTTGAGCTTCTGATTCACTAAAATAGAGCTGCATCCTGTTAACTACTGACTGGACAATCCCAGCTAGCTTCCAACTTCTTACTATATACCTTCTTTATTATGAAAGACTTTCTTCCCCGTAATGCTCCTTGATTCATGGTTCAAGCAATATTGGCACAGATGTCCACTAATAGAATGGGGACTTTGCTTTAACATTTTCGCCTGTGCTAGTCCTGTGTCTTCTCTATGGTAGCTTAAGACACAGAGATCCAACCAAGATCTTGCTTGACACAAAGTAGAGCACCAGCTAGTTCCTGGAACAGATATGTAAAACACCAAATTCTGGATGAGTCTGTCATACATGAGCCAAGGAGGAACTCGAGGTGTTTAAAAGCCTAATAGGTATCTGCTGTGAATGATGATTTCAACTTTTTCAGACACCTCCACACTCTGACCTCTCAGTCTTTCCCCTTTATCTAAGAAACATGAAAAGAATAACCATAGCATACAGGCACTATTGTTCACCTTCTCTTTCCTTTTCTTAGTCATCTCTATGCTTTACAAGAAAGAAAGTTATGACAAAAGAAATATTCCAGGGAAAATGAATATGAGGCTTCCAAGTCTCCTTTCCTAAACTTAAATAGGAAATGAAACACAATGAAAGAGCATTCCCAGATAGTAGGTAAGGGACTGATTTGAATGTGGCTTATAGCACCTACTTGAGCACCATGCAGCTCCTGGTGAAGTGACCACAAATGTCTCCAGATATTGCCATGTGTCCCTTTGAAGAAAATCTTTCCTAGTTGAGAACCACTGTTGAAAAATGATAGACATTACCATCCAGATTAATACTGAAAGATAGAATATTTTCTTGTCACTAGACTGTTGTGTTTTGGTATTTATAACCACAATATCAGATAATTTAAGTCTGAAATCCTGATTTGGTAGATGGTATTTTTCCCTTGAAATCTGTAAAATAATGGCATTAAGATTCACACACACAGAAAGAGAGAGAGAGAGAGAGAGAGAGAGAGAGAGAGAGAGTCAGCATTCACTTAAGTTTAAAATGATATACATTATGAATAAGACTTTTAAGAAGAACATGTTTTCTAGTTTTACAGACTGAAATAATTTCTACCACCAAATTTTCCTGAGTGTGAAGTTTTACAACTGAGATATTAATCCTTGAAAAGGGATTTTTTTTATAATGGAAATGCTGACACAACTTTAGCACTCTGCTCCAAATGGCATCATTATATTATTCCTCTCTTGACCATGTCCATGCTCTAAGAACAGAGGTGGCATTGTCTGCCTCTGAATAGTGCTAAAGGACTGAGTTGAAGAAATATTTTGGCACTGATATCAGAGTAGGGGAAATAACTTAAAATAAAAAATACACCTTGCATGCATGACTCATTCATTCAACTCAAGGGATTTTGTAAAAGGAATAAGTATTTTTGATCCACATGGGACTTATATGCTTCACCACCTATATATAAATCAAGCTGATAATAATGCTGTTTAGGTACATGTTTCAAATTAACTGAATTTTGAACTACTTTAAAATCATTGCCCAATTCTTAGTATTCTATTTAGTAAACTAATCACTGCTTTGTTTAGTCACTTAATATCTGAAATTTGGGTAGGCTTGATAGCTCTGGGTAATCTGGAAAGCTTGAATTCGTGTTTTCTGTCTTTCTCCAAATAACTGCATGAAAACACACACACACACACACACACACACACACACGTACACACACACATACACATAATCTTGAGCCAAAGCTTTTTAAAAAGGCCTGATACTTTGTGCTTGGTATTGGTAATTGTTAAGAAAAAATAAGAAAAGGGCAGCTCTGCTGGCACAAAAAATGTCCAATTAGGTCAAATCAAACTGAATCAAAATGCCCATCGTTTTATTAAGTACAATGCTCTTGGGTGGCCTAGCGCATATCAGGGAGACAGGAAAGCAGGGAGCTCATGCAGACCCAAAAACCACGTGTCTCTCCTCTGGGAGCCCACTTAAATACGCTGTGGGAGTGGTCCTGACCTCCCCAGGGATGGAGAGCAACTCCCAGGCCAGGAAGGTTGGGATGGGTGCCAGGGGCTGGGGGCCACATGCCCAACTTAACAGTAATATTGCATGTCTTCTCAGTATCCTAGATATACTTGATGAAGAGGAGTAAAGGTTAAAGGAATTTTCACAAGGCACCTACATTTCTCTTCCCTCTCAACAAAACCAAAATTCTCTAAGTGATAAACAGACTGTCCTACTGTTTCAGTTTCCCAGTGCCCATCTACCTATCCTAGCATCAAGAAAAACAACAAACAGGGTAGCTAGTTAAAATATTCAAGAGAAAAATAATGAAGAACATAAAATTAAAATACTAAATCACCAAAGCAAGAGCGATGTAGAAAGAGCTTCAGTGAATCTCAGTGGTCGTGTGGTGGAGTGGAGTAGAGCTCAGTGGTTGATCCCAGGAAAGGAAGGAAAGGGAGGGACCGAGGGGAGGGGAGGAGGTAGAGTGTGTAGCTGTATCTTTTCTTTCCTTGTTTTTTTTTTCTTTTTCTTTTTTTCTTTTCCTAAGACGTGTTTTACTGTGTAGCATCCTGGCTGTCCTGGAACTCACTTTCTATACCAGGCTGGCCTGGAACTCACAGAGATCCACCTGCCTCTGCCTCCCAAATGCTGGGATTAAAAGGCATAAGCTACCACAGCCAGCTTGCTGTATCTTTTTTAAATGTATTCTTTAATAATTTTATATGTGTAACTGTTTTGTCTGCTTATAAGACTGTGTACCACATGTGTACAGTGCCAACAGACAGCATTGGATCTCATTGCACTGGAGTTAAGGGTGGTTATGAGTTGATGTGTCAGGTTCTCTAGAAGAGCAACTGGTATTCATAACTGCTAAATCGTCTCTCCAATCAAGAGAACTATATCTTTTAATTAAAGGGAAAGCCTGTAGAAAATAAAAGAAATGGTGAAATGGTTCTTTTAACTGGTTTGCTGTCTGTCATAGGGCAGAAAGTGTTTCACTGTGTAGAATGAAAATGAGACCAAAGTTCCCTGTGTATTTTGACCCTGAAGGTATATAGTTCAGTTGGTAGAGTGCTGGGTTTGACCCCATTCTTCTCTAGCTATACTCTCACCTGTAATCCCAATATCAGGAGTTCAACTCATCCTCCACTGAAGCTAGTGTGGACTACTTGAGACTTTGCCTTAATACAAAACAACAACAAAAAGGAAAAACTCTTGAGTTCAGTCCTTATCAAGAAAGACTTTTACTGTTATGATTAAAAAAAAAAAAAGACTTCTAAGTATTTTGACTGGGAAGTTTATTTCTGCCGAAATTCTCAGCCTAATACTGTATGTACACTTGCACTGAGCCCATTCAAAGGACATTTTGAGAGCCCTTGATGCTTCAGCTTCCAGAGAAATTCAGGATAAGAAGTGTAGACATATGGCTTTGAGTTCTCCATGTCTCCAGAGCTGTAGCTCAGAGCAAAGTAAAAAGGCACTAGCCAGGAAGACACATCCTGATTGTCTCATTGGTGCCCTGGAGACAGCGGTTATTCAACTCCTGTTACGTGAAGAGCAAGGAGATGGTTCTTCCTTGGGTTAGAAACTGTCCAGGGTGCAGAGCATGCATATGTGTCTTTGGTGTGGGGTCTGTTCAGTAGCCTAATGTTGTTTGCTCATTTAAAAGTATTGATTCATAAGAAGGTATTATAGATGTCAAAGGCATTTCATGGTGTGTGATGCCTCCTAGTTGCAGGATTTCTTTTGTTGTTGTTATGTTTTGTTTTTCTTTCCTTTCGGGGAGCAATGGGGGATGTGGAGCTGGTTCTGCAATCCTAAAAGTCAACTGAAGACTTCATGCACAGTGTACAAACCTTCTACCCCTGAGTTATTTCTCTGGCCCAACATTACTTGTGTTTTCAGGTTTGTTTGTTTGTTTGTTTGTTTTAAAGGAAATGCTGTTTCATGGTGAAATGGTGTAAGCAAACATCTGAAACTTTCTTGTTGCAATAAAATACCTGCTTTCTTGTTTTTACAATTGTCCATATTGATGGTAAGTGAAAGATTGGAATACAGTCTTAATTACAGTTAATCACTCAGTCTTGCCCTTACTGTTTAGAACATTCATGAAGGTTTTCAAAATATCTTAATGAAAATGTCTTATGCTCAATTCCTTTTTTTCCTCTTTTCTTTCTTTCTTTCTTTCTTTCTTTCTTTCTTTCTTTTTTAAACTTTTTCTGATGTGTAAGAGTGATTGATGGGCTATCCCTATCCACAACTCTCCTGGTAAATCCCTCAAAGTCCTTAACCTTGTGCAGCCTGCTGGATAGAGCATTTGCTGTTGTTTATAGTCTCTTATCCCTGAGATTGGCTTTCCATGTAATAAAGTACTAAAAATCTCGTCAAGTAGGATCAACTTGGGTGTTCTGCGGTTTGCATGGTGGTGGTTCTGCCTAATTCCCACAGCAGAGAGGGGAGTGCTAGAGAGCATCACATCCTGGAGAACAAAAGTCAGCGGGTTGCCAGCTGAGCAAGCCCGCCCTGTGCACAGGTTTGAGTAACAGCAATATTTCTCAAAGGGAGGGCAGTGACACCAGCAGGGTTGGTCTTAGGAAGCAGTTGCAGGTCTGGATCCAATAATGTATCATTGACTGCGTCTGGAATAGATCGCTGGATAAATTGAGTGAACTCTTACCCTGCTGGGAGCTTTCTGCTGTGTGCTCTGTGCTTATTAGCCTCCTAGCCCTCATTTGACCCTGTTCACATTTTGAATTAATGCATCTCCAATTCCCTAATCTAGCCTTGAAAAAAAATCTCATGTTTCTTTGTTTCCACCCAATTTGAGGAAATAGTTGAGGAGTTTTCAACTATTTACCCAGAGGCAAAATTAACAGGTGCATTCAGGGTTATTGTAAAGCTCATCAAATACCCTGAAGGCTTGGCCCATTTCCAGTTGTGATAAACAAGCCAGCATTGTAAATTAATTGAGAACTTTCAAAGATAAGAAGCAGTATTTGGTGATTGAGATAAAGTTTTACCATGCTTGGGTAGAGGAGCTTCACTGTCACAGGTATTTTGACACTTATATCCATAGTAATAAGTTTGTAATGAACACAACTGGGGTAATAGACACTGTCTGGGAATGCATTATATCCGGTAGCAACTTGGCACAGAAAGAACTATTCAGAAGGCTTCCATCTGCTTTCTGCCAGCCCATGCCACTATTTGGAAGTAGCCCTACAAGTAGCATTGAAGTGTACCAGGAGGAAGAGGATGGATCTGACATCCCACACAGAGAGTCACAGATGGGGAAACAAATGGTGTTTTATATACAAGCCAAGTCTTTGGGCACAAAAGCTCTTTAAGACTTAATTTCCTTCTTATGAAAAATGAACCCATATTTTACAAAGAACACCTACCTTTTCTGAGCAGTTCTAGCCCTATGAAAAGGTTTTGAAAAGTTCTTTGTTAGCCAGAGAGAAAAGATTGCAAAACTATGTTATAATAATCTCAATATGTGGTTTATATAATATAGCAAAGAGCTTCCATCGCATCTTTTGCTTATCTTCATATAATAAGGTAATTCTTGGAGCATACTCTTCAGAATGAGCAGAAAAGATTAAGAAAATCAAATTCAATGGAAAAGAGCAACAGTAATTCTATGATTTGTTTTTGCAGTGAGTGTTTTATTCTGTATAACTTGAGACATTTACTGAAGATTCAAAAGCTGGTTGCAAATAAACATCCCATATATTCCCATTAACAGATTTCTGAGTCTAGAGAATAGAAGAAATAATAGCATTGTTTCATTCTTTACCCTGTTTCACCTTCTATATGAAAGGTTGACATAGACATCAAGTCATTAAGTTTTCTTTCTTGCATTGCCTGCACATTGGCACCCATAACTTAGAGATGTGTGACTATAAAATTATATAGCCTATATACTTATATGAGTCATATTTCTTTATGCAGACCATGGTTTGTATTAGATTTTTTTCTGAAATTTGTACCATTTTTTTTAATCTATTTGTTAAGTATTAACAGACATGGGACCCCCAGTGTATCTGATAGTAAATGCTCACTGAGTATTTGCTTAACAGTTCAATCAGAAGGTAAGCAAATCACATGCATAAAGAGCCATGCTTTATCCTGGCCTACAAATTTAGGTCAGGCAAACAGCTGGATACATGGTAGAGAGTAAGTAAGAGAACTGAAAGAGAAAGAACTTTCTTAAACTGAATAAGTAAATGACACAAAGCGGAGAGTAATCACTGTCAAGAGCAGTACTGAGGATATCAAAGTTAGAACAGAGTACTTTCCGACTTAAAGGCAGTGAAGAATGAGTCATTCACCCTAAAAATTCTGGGTTCATGAACTGTTGAGCAGAGGTAGAGAGAGTAGGAGGGTTGTGAACAGAGACTACAAGATGGAACATACATCTAAGCCTCCTGCCCTTAGTGGAAGCAGTCATGATGAGATGGTGAAATGGGAAGATATTTGGTGCTTGATACAGAGAACTGGAGCAGAGGCAAGAAGTCTACAAGTCATTCCACAGGCATTGAGGAGCCATGCATATTAGATGTTGATGTGATTTGTAGCACACTTCAAGATTAACTCTACAGCGGTGCCTGGACCACCCACTTCCTTCCATCTCCTGGCCTAGGAACTTATTTCATTGACACTTCCTCAGAGAAGCTTCCCCTACACAAGGTGTGGCTTACCGCCCTCTCTGTCTGTCTATGGTATCTTCATGTCTCTTCCATAAATCTTGCCTCACACATCCCTTCTTCTAAAACATTGACCTTCTCATAGATCTGTACTCTGGGAACAGGAAGCACATCTGTCCAAACAGCAAGTGGCACAAACTAGAAGCTCAAACTACATTGACAGAGATGTTGCATAAAATGCATCAAGTAAATAATTAGTGCAGGGCAAAAGGAGTGAATTAACAATGACTCTGGGATTTGAAGCTATCCTTACAGAAGACAGATGGTCATTAGGAATATTCCTGTCTAAGAAATACATGGATTAACCCATGTTCAACATAAAAGAGGTCATGTTCTCTACTGGTTATACTGAGGTTGACATGTTGATTGGGATTTTATGGAGAAAGATAATAAGTATAGAAAATGTGTAAAAGAACTCAGAATGTGAGAGTTATTACCTGTTTAAAACCACAAACTAGGTGCTAGAGAGATGCCTCGGATTTTAAGGACATGTACTCTTACAGAGGGCCAGAGCATCCACATCTGCTCACTAACAACAGCCTGTAACTCTAGCTCCAAAAGGATCCAATGCCTCTGGCCTCTATGGACACCTGTGTTCACATTCACATACCCACAAACATATTTTAATATTTTATTAAAATAATAAAAATAAACTTTAAAAAATACCACAAACTATCCATATAGCTTCTGTTTTCTTGATTTCCTGTTTCCAACAGTGAAGATTCCACCAGAGCTCCTGTCACCTTTCTTGCCATCTTCTAGATGCCTCCAAAAGCACTTACCCTATCTCCAATAAATGCATTATGATGCTCTGATGTGTGTCCCTAATGTGTCAAAAATGAATCCAAATACTTTTATGTATCTTCATTATTAAAAGGGTACTTTCCACTTACATTGTTTTGCCTCTGTATGCTCTCTTGCTTTAGTAGAGTCCACTCAGATGAATTTAATACATCCTAGAAGACACAGTTGTGAAAGTCCTAAGTATTTGAAAATGTGTGCAGCCATGCTGTGTGATGGTGTATACTTTCAGCTCACCCAAAATGTCTTTCCCTCATGCTGGGCCTGGCCCAGTCCCCCTTCCTTATTACAAATTGCATTTTTTTATTCACAAAGGAGATAAAGGTTTGCAGTCATGAATTTTAGAGTATTCAGGGAACTTATGCTTCCTAAACCATTCCCTCATCACTTTCAACTTAGTCTGCTCCTCTTTTCTGTCCTCTACAGAGAAATGTTCAAAATTTTAAAATGAGTTATGTCTTGCTTTACTCCATTGTTGTAGTTTTGTTTCTTTTGCTTGGATTTGAGAATTATGTGACATTTTAAATCATGGTGTTTGGAATATATGCTGATTGTCCATCTTATCAAGGAAAACATGGTGAGTGGCTCTCCCACTGAATTTATCATTCTTGCTGTCATGAATATCTGTATACTTATACTGAAGATAAAGCTTAGTGACATGGTGAGAAAAGAGTTGCTTAAGATAATGAAAGATTGAATCTAGGAAGCTGACTACATAGCTCCCTGCAATCTGTACACATGTGGAGGTCTCTCTTTTTTTCCTGAAAGAACCACAAAGGCCTGTGGTATAACATATAGCAGTATAAGAGACCACCTTCTTCTTAGCCAAGCTGACTTTAGCCACTAAACCTCTTGCATGGGAGAGAGCCCCTGTATAGCCTAGTCTCTGGTCTTGCAGTTTTCCCTCCCTTGTTGTTCATTGATGTGGCTTTTTTCTAATCTAGAAATCCATATAGTCATGACAGGGTTGACAGCTGTCTCTGTTATCTCAATCAGTATTGCCTGCTTTGTTCACAAATAGACATGTCTGTTGGAACCTAGCATCTCTGCTACTTCGAGGGTCCCCCTTGGGTATGGGAGCATCAGCTTATGATGTGTCTTCTACTACTCAAGCAAACTTCAGCCTGAGGATTAGCTATTTTGTTAAAATCCTGAAATGTGAGCCACTATATCTTATTGCAGCATCTGAAAGCAAGACTTAGATTCCCCCTTAGAAGTTAGGGTATATTTACTTTTTTTCAATTGCAAGAACACATTAAGGCCAGAACTCTGACCTTAATCATGTGATATATATTACCTCATATAACATCTGAAGGACTTGTCCTTCCTATTGGCTGCTCTAGAGCTACATAGGACCTAGACTGTCTTGTCTCTTCTATCTACTGTTTGCAATGTGGCCTTTGCTGTGGCCATAGACCAGCTGGTAGGGATAGTGAGAGTCATACTCTTCTTCTGGAAGAGCAGGAGTATCTAACCTGACTTTTCCCTCTTGTCCCTATAGACCTGTACTTCCATCTCCCTGGCTAGAGTTGGGTCACTTACTAAGTCAGAGGAATGGAATTGTTCCCATGTTCCCAGACAAGACCCATGAGTAGCCCGTGTGAGGCATGAGGATAAGAATGAACACTCAGGTTGAATTTCCTTTAGAAAAAAGGGGAATGGAGTATACCTAGGCCACCTTACCACAGTGACTACAAAAGATTTCTGAAAAGAAGTTTGCAAGCTATCTTTTCAAAAATAGTCAGGAGCAAGAAAGGAAATAACCTGGGGCTGGAGAGATGGCTCAGCGGTTAAGAGCATAGGCTGCTCTTCAAAGGTCCTGAGTTCAATTCCCAGCAACCACATGGTGGCTCACAACCATCTGTGAGGAGGTCTGGTGCCCTCTTCTAGCCTTTAGGCATACACGTAGACAGAATATTGTATACCTAATAAATAAATAAATATTTAAAAAAAAGAATTATAAAAAAAGGAAATAACCTTAATTCTATTGTATGGAAAGTTCAGAAGTTTGAAGTAGAAAGTTCTTTTGAAGAGAAACCTAAGTATGCACCATAGAGAATAGTTAGAATGGAAGATAAGCCTGTGTGTGTCACACCCAAATGTGAACACCACTCCTGGGAGTGTGTGGACCAGATAGGAGGAAGTTCCTGAATTAGCACAATGGAAAATGGAGGAAATGGCATTTACAGCAATCTTGTGTGGTAGCTGCAGGACTTCCTGGGCAGTGGGAAGGAGGCAAATGATGGGTTAGAATTGGGCTTTAACCATAGACCACTGAAAATGCCTGAGTCAGGTCTTATCTCAGGCTTCCTCCCTATCCCTGTACCTTACACAGTTATGCACCTCTATACCTGCATGAGCATGGAGAAAGTCCTGAGCTCGTGACATTGCAGCTGTAGGGGCACATAGGCAAAATAGTAACTTATTTATTTTCTTATTAGTAACTTTACCCTAACTTGTTCATGGAAATGTGTTTAATGACCAATAGTACTTGTTTGGGGGTATAAAAAGCAACTCGTTTAAAAACAATTGAGTGATTTTTAATTAGCTATAATATTGATTTTAAGTAAGAATTGATATTTTCAGAAACCTCAGCATTTTATTACCAGCTACTTGTTAATTTTTGAGTTTCATACTAAGTTTCATTTTTTGGTTAGGATTTCAAAGAAATCATACTATTTTCCAGTATCATGTTTCTTAAAATGACTGAAATATACTTAGTCGGCCTCCTGCCTGCATGAAGTTCACCTTTGAACTAAGGCCAAGCAAGGAACGCCTTGAAATATTTCAGGATGTTCTGAAAGCAGGGGATTATAGGAGACTGGAGTCTATTTTCTTTTTAGCACTTCCAGCATGTTAGTACTCCCCAAAGACAACTGCTGCGACTTAGCAGCCTTATCTTTTTACTGCATAGAGCCTTTCCCATTATTAAGACATTACTAACACTTGCAAAAGAATCCCAGAGAATTTAAAATGTATTGTTGCTGAGTTTCTGATACCTAAATTCTGTGCAGTGTTTTCCAGTGTGTCTTCCTTGGGGACACATGAAATAAATTTGACTCATAAATTTGCTATATTTTCTAGTTAGTTGAACTTGAACTATGTATGCAGTATAATGGGATGATACAGTAGTCCACCACGCCAAAGAATAACTGCTAGCCACATCCAGTCTCTTAGTTAGAGTTTCTATTGCTGTGATAAAACACCATGACCAAAAGCATGGGGAGGAAAGGGTTTATTACAAATCTCAGAGCACACTCCGTCACTGAGCAATGTAAGAACAGGAAATCATGGCAGAAATATGGAGGCAGGAACTGAAGCAGAAGCCATAGAAGAATGATGCTTACTAGATTGCTTTCATGGCTTGCTCAGGCTACTTTCCCATACACCCCAGTAGTACCCACAATGGACTGGATACTCCCACCTCAGTCAATGTAGAAAATGTCCCACAGGCTTGCCTGTAAATCAGTCTTGTGGTAACATTTTCTCAGTTAAGATTCCCTCTTCCCAAATATGTCTAGTTTTGTGCAACCAGCACCTCTAGGAAGCACTAGACAGCTACTGAAATATTTTACCTAACACAAATAACTCCCTGCCATTCTAGTCAGCACACACATAGTGCCACTAGTTTACAGGTTTCTATTTTCTTTTTAAAGTCTAGTTGACTCACATGCAGATTTTGGTTCTTTCCAGGAAGTAGGCTTTTGGATCAGCTGACCCTCAACACTTAGAACCTCCATTTGTGTTCTTTGTGGAAGTGCCACTGACCCAGACAAGCTTTAAAGTAGCCAAAAACTACCATCTGGCTTCAATTTAAATTCAGCTATGGCCCCTCATTAGCAGCACACACATCTCTTCTTCCCTTCCTTGTACCAGATCAGGGCTGTAGAAGGGTATCTGGATACATGCTTCTATCTTTCTGGCTCTAATTCTTTCTCGCGTTTTTCTGTTTGAAAAAAACCTAATTGACATTTCTTGTTGGTGTATTTGCTATTTGAAAGCTGTTTTCATGGCTACTGTGCTTATTTCATACCTATTTAAAAAGTTATTCTGAAATCATCGAGGACAGGTGGAATGCCTTCTGAGTGTGACATCTTGCTACATGTCAGCAGAACAGCATCCAACAGCCATTTCTCTTTTTAAACTGGATATTTCTAATGAGGGCCTTTTCCTCACCTCTCCCCATTTTGATTAAAATTCATTTCTAAAATTCTAGCTTGCAAAGAAGACTTTATGTATAGGTTTTATTGAAGTTTTATATATGTGTAGAAATAAACAGTTCCTTCGTGGAAATGCCTTTAATAAAGCATCCTGCTGCCTAGGAAAACTCTAAGCAATTTAAAAAGTATACCTCCCAAACAAGAAAAAATAGTTACAGATGCACCTTTCATGCCTGCATTGAAATGGCTCAGATTCTAAGGATTCCCACCAGGCTCAGTGGACTGTCCAGAGCTCCCAAAGCAGTAAACTGGTACAACTTTCCTGTGATGCAGTCTCCTCATATGGTCTTAACAGCTAGCCCTTTCTTCCATGGCACGTGGACAGCCAGTGCTTTCAGCTTTGCCTCGTGGAGCTCCTGGTGGAACAACAGGATTTTCTGTCCGGTTCCAGCATTAGTTAGAACAGTGCATTTGAGTTGGAATTGACCAGAGTGGTCAGAATGATGGATCTGGGATATACTTGAAGGGATAATTGTATACAACCATTTTAAAAGCTGGTAAATATTTAAGGGTCAGAGGTTAAATGTTAAAGCCACCGCGCTTGGGCTCAGCTCTATAAAGTATCAAGAATGACTGCTAATTAAATACAGGGTATATTTCACCAAAGGGAAATAAATTTGACAGCTAACAACCAATACTGGATTACCACCTTATAGAGGTTAGGGATCATACTAGTAATTGTAGGAGGTTTTTAGTGTTTAACCCGGTACTAATAGAGAGGATGATTGCTTACAGTTACAGATTACCACACTATACAAAGTTAAGTCTTGTGAGCCAAAAGTAAGTATTACCAAAAGACATACATATCCAGGTCCCCTGCTCAATTTTTGTTTAAAAATAAATGCCTGTGACTGTTACAGAGCACATCTCAGAAGCAAATGCAGTCAAAGAGCATACCCGCTTTTCCTTTTCGGGAGCTGAAAATGCAGTGGTTAATAATTGCCAACTGAAGCCACAGCCAAACTTGATTCTAAATGATTTAGACTTCCAAACCGGTATCGCAACTTGATGTAGCAGAAAAAAAAATAGCTTTAAAAAGGTCTAAACATCTCTTTCCTAGTCACACACTTGTCATTATATGTAGGTACTACAGCATTTGTGTAGGCTCAGCATTCCTAGAGGGATATGTAATTTGGACGCTACTTTGGATGCCCCACCTCAGGGAAGAAGCTATGATGAGATATACCTTATGAACACTAAGTAAACAGAGTAATTGTAATATTTTTAATAGCTGTGTTTACATACAGATCTTGAGATTATTGCTGCATTAGGTGATTTATGGGGCAATATTAAGTAAATCACACTTGGAATGCTGTTCCAAAGGATGAGTCACCAAATGCTGCCCTTGTCCCCTTCCTCTTTGTTAGGGAGAGAAATAAAAGGAATGAACCCCTTACTACCTGTCCCATCTTTAATGCAGAAATCATCCTATGTAAATGAGCATGCTTTTTTGCTTTTGCAAAATGCTTTTGACATTTTATTTCTTTTAAGAAAAAGTGTCAAACCCTGAATTTCAAGAGATAAATTAATTGGGTAGGGGGAGCTAAAGTCATCCCTAGTACTCCACTTTCTGTACTACTGTCAGGCTGAACTAATGGCTTCATAATCTTTACTTGAGGTATTTGCTAAATCAATTCAGTTGTTAGGAATAATTTCAATAATTCTAGTGTTTGAGAGAACTACATGGAAAATAAGATTCCCCTTAATTAAACTTTTAAATTCTGAGCCTTATCTAAGACTGGAGCCAACCACTCTGTTTTAAGTCTATCTGTATTCACTTAGCTGGAAAGGGAACTTTTTAAAATATGTCTGGCTCTAAGTAATTAGTTTGCAAATTTGTAACATGAGATGTTGGAGGAGCCTTGTTGGAAAGGAGAGCAGAGCCTCCTCCCTTTTCATTTTATTACCTTTTCCTGAGTCTGGAGGCTTCTTGCAAGGACTAAACATTCCTGGTAAGTTCAGTCTGTGGGAGGTGTGTACTTATAGCTTGCATTGCCTCCAGACTGGCACCTGCTTCTAACCTTTACTCAGTTTTTTCATTGTTTGTGTTTATCAGTCCCTTCAGAGAACTTGTGTGGCAACTGAACCAGAATGTCCTCCCTTTGAGCAGTGCAGCCAGAGTTCCAGGTCCTGCATAGAGCTCTGGGAAAATGCAAAGCCCCAGTGTGAAACATCCTGGGCCTCTTCCCTGTCACTGGGAAGGAACTCCTGGCTGGCCAGAAAGGCTTCATTAGCCTGAAAAAAACTGAATTCAGCTTTAGCTTTAAGTCTTTGGCTCCTCTACAGTATTCCACTGAGCAGGTATGAGTATCTCCTGTCAAAAGCTGTGTGGCTTGGTTCCTACAGAGAATTTTCTCAGTATCTTTCTCCAGCAGACAAGGGTTAATCCTACTGCATTCCTGTCTTTAGAAAAGCCAGGTTTGTGTTCAGGGATTCCCACGCTAGTTTTCACTTTGAGTAATACTATTAAACAAATGACAGATTAGAAAGCTAAAGCACTGCATTTTACTGGAATCTGAATCCTGAATAAAATGCAGTATTTGGGGTTTGCATTCTGCGTTTCTATAATATTATGGTATCAAACAATCTGCTATAAAGAAATAGGTCCCACTTCCCTTCCATAATCAAATGTCATTCTCTCCCCTCCTTGAATAGACAAATATACTAAACATTTGACAGTCTTCTGTTTTCCAAGTTTATCTTATTCTGAACAAGTAGTGCGCCTAAATAAACTAAATGTCTTTTCCCTACAGTACACTATTTCTACTTATTCTAGTGTTATTTAAATTTTATTTTTAAAAGACTTAAAATACCACAGTAGAACATTCTGAATGTTAAACCTATTATGGACATAGTCACAAGAGTTAGAGGAAATTAAACAAATAAAATATGAAGACTTCACTTCCGCTGTATGAATTCTTTTTAGCCTTTTCTCAAACTTTCTCTATTGTAAACTTAAGGCAAAGCCTTATCAGCAAGTAGCATAGAGTTGCAGCTGGATCCCATTAAATCCCTCTGTCAAGCTATTCTTCTTCATTACCTTCCTCCTGACAGCACTTGCTCTGCATAGAAAATGTAACTTTGTGATAGAGATTTATGTAATTCAGGTGTCCTCAATTCTGAAGGAGAGCTTGGCTTAGAAGAATGAGGGATTAGCAAGAGGCCATAGAATTTTCTAAGAGGGGAAAAGGAGGAGTCTAAAAACTTCAGTGAAGAAGCAAAATTTAGTGTAAACCAGTTTATCAAACACTTTTACCCTGTCTCCCTTTCAGAAATGACTTTCTAAGTGAGACTATTTTTCTGCAAATTGAAATAACTGGTAGGTTGCATTTCTGCTTAAAGACATGAGCAGCAGCACTTTCCGAGTGTTTTGCAAATTCAGTGAAATTCTGGAATGCCTTCACCTAGTAACATAATAGGAAATACTGTGCCACATACCTAATCAGAAATACAGGTCAGAATAAGAAAAGGCAAGGTGGAGGCCTTACAGTTTATTAACACAGCCCAGCAGTTGGTGAGCTGATGGTGGTTTCTGTAGTTCCTCAGCAAGCACTTCTTAGGCCCCTGCTGCCCTTTACATGTCAAGTCCTTGTCCAGGCTTACACACTGTTCTCCACTACACAACAAAACCACTGGGAGAAGATACGTGAATCTGTTCAGCCTGATAAGACATTGAAATTGTTTTTTTAAATGCATAAAAAATAAAATAAATTCAAAAACCCTGGCCCTCTTGAACATTAAATTGATAACGCCATCTTCCTGGATATAATACTCTTTACCAGATTGCCAGTTGCTGCTTTAAAATATTGCCACGCTCAATGGCACTTATTAAAATTTTATTCATGAGTCTTTATTAACTATTCAAGTGATATTTCTGCCCCCAACCTGCATTTATTGTTAAGGTTTTTTTGTTGTTGTTTGTTTGTTTGCTTCTTTGTTTTGGCAGGGAGGTAATGATTTCAAGACAGGGTTTCTTTGTGTAGCCTTGGCTGTCCTAGAACTAGCTGTTTAGACCAGGCTGGCCTTGAACTCACAAAGATCCTCCTGCCTCTGCCTCCCAAGGCTGGGATCAAAAGCATGTGCCACCACCACCTGGTTAAGAATAATTTTTTATTTATAAAATAGGTCATCTATACTAAATGGTTACATGCCTAATTTAGTAATTTAGATGAGGATATTAGGTGGATTTTTTTTGTTTTTTAGATCACAGTTTCATTGTCTCCTGATTTGACTTTTTTTTTTTTTTTGCTGTTATTGCTACTGTTCATTTGTTTGATTAGACAGAATCTTCTACTGTAGCTCAGGCCAGCCTGGAACTCACTTTATGCAACCAGAGTGACCTAGAACTCATGGCTGTCTTCTTGTTTCTAAGTGCTGGGATTACAGGACATGAGCTACCATGTTTGCCTGACATATCCCTTATTTCAACTTTATTTCACATTATTTCCTGTAAAAGCAAAGTTTTGTATAAACACTCACCACAAGTTAGGAGTTTACTTCTTCTGCTCTAAGAATAGAAAATGTAGACCACTGCCCTGGCTTTGTTTCTCCCTCGGCCTTAGCTGTCTCTGCCCTGTTCCAGTACATCTGTCCCTATGTGTTCTTCATCTGGCTGACTCCTCATGTCCTCCAGAAGATACCATGACACTGCTGCTCTGGTTGTTAGCCCAGTGAGCACTTAGCGCTGGCCTGCTAACCTTCCACTTCCCTCACCTTCTCTCCCAGTACTCCTAGTAAGTAAGATACATGTTTTGAGCCAGGGTGGTAGAACATGCCTTTGGCACTCAGGAGGAATATAGAGGCAGGCAGATCTCTGTGAGTTCCAGTTCAGCCAGAGTCACATGATGAGACCCTGTCTCAAAAATAAAAATAATTGAATAAAGAGATAGCTAGATAACACATATATACATACATATTTTAACTCAAGAGTTTTGGGAACTGTCACCTCTTGCAAAGTTGTGTGTTGCCTCATTCACTTCTCCTAGCAGACCTATAAGGTGGGGTGTCTTATTCATATGTATGAAACTGAGGACTGGAGAGATTAAAAAGAGTTGCTAGGAAAATACAGGCAGCAAATGGCAGCTTCTGCATTTGAACTCAGTACTTCTGACTTTTAACCCTGATATTTAAACAGCTTTAAAATGTTTCACTAGCTTACTACAGGAGAGCTGAGCTCAGGCGTCTTTTATTTGGGCCCTCAAGATATACTACTTACATAGCATTAAAACCTCTTGTAGATTATAGTGGTTAATCTTACCTTTTCCACTTGACACCTAGAGGACTGGCAAAAACTTTATCTTAGAAGATTAAAAAAAAAATCAAAACAGGATACAGCAATGTTTGAGACAGATTGAATGATGACGAAGTTTTGTTAAGGAACAAACTTAAAGTCCCAAAACACTAAATACAGGCTTTGAATGAGAGCTACAGAACAGAATCATAGGAAGATTTAAAAACCCAAGGCCTTTTTCTGGGTTTTTCTTTTGCTTTTTTTCTAGCCAAGAGAAGGAGAGCCCATCCCCATCAATAGAAAGCTAATGGCTAAATTCAAAATTTTAAATGATGACATATTTATAATGTGGTTTCTTACAGCTGTCAGAATGTAAAAGGATATTCATGAAACAAACTCCTTTCAGAGATGAAAAATTGAAATGGCAAGGTTGGGCTAGCATGCAGATTGTGTAGTGCCAAACAGGGAATAGAATAAGAATTAAACTGTGGCTCCTTGGTTGCAACAGGAAGAGAAGTAATCAGGAGAGAGTCCCAAGGACATGCCTTGTTAACTTTTGAAGTTTTAACCATATGAATGCAACATCTGGTTTTTAAAAAGAAGTTACTTAGGAATTATTACATGGGGTATAACTTAATTAATTGCTCTTCAATTAGGTTGCTTTAAGAATAGTGTCCTATGTTCAGATCGTAAGTGTGCTATTGATTAAACCAAATCTTACAAAAGCGCGGTAAATAAAGGGTTTTTGTTGTATTCTGTTCTTTAATGAAAGAGGGAGTTGCTACCTCTCACATAGATGTCACTCACTAAGACAGGATGGATCCCAACTGGAGCCACTGGACAGAAGATGTATCATGGTGCCTGTGACACTCAGTAACCCCTGGCACCCTGGGACCTCAGAGCAATTGCTCAGAAGTTCAGCATTGTAGATCTGGCTCTGCTCTGCCAGATGGAAATTAGTACCTTAAAATAGCACAGCTTTTCTACTGGAAGCATTTTAAATGGAATCTCTTTTACATTTGAATGCTTTTATACCTTCAGTAGGCCCTTAATAAATACAATATCTTGTATTTTGTACTAATTGATAAAATCACTACAAGGTGGTTTAATTTCAAAGTATTCGAAACATTTTGACCTTCAGTTCTATAACTTTCCTGTTTTCCATATGAACTAACCACATGCACACACATTGAGGGCTCTCTGTGTTCTGCTGTCTGGTGTGAAATTTGCTATGTAGACCAGGTTGACCTTGAACTCAGAGAATGTTCTGCTTCTGCCTCCTGAGTGCTGGGGTGAAAGGTGTGCACCACTATGCCCAACTTTAACCACTATGTTTTAAAATACTAATCCTTGATAAGTTATTTAAATAAAGGTAATTAAATAAAAATTATATATTATAAATTTTAGCCAAGATCTAAGCTCTGCCTTATGAATTCAGTTGTTGGTATACATACATCTTCCTTTATGTATAAATAGGAGGAATGCTGGGGCTGTTCCCAGGATTAGGTAGAATGCACTCATTGTGATTTTCGGAGCAACACATTTCCTGTTTAGAGACTGACTAGAAATAGAAAATCTCACCCATAGCTGCAAATTTTGTTTTGTTTACTTAAGGAGCAACTCGGTTTTGGTGCTAATTTCTGTATCCATAAATTATCTTACCCTAGAATTGTGAACATTTTTCAACTCACTACCCTTTCAACTGATGAAAATATTCTTTAAACAACCTTGGTTATAGCTTTAAACTTTGCTGGAAGAGCTAGGCCATCCAAAATATGTGTGGGGTGTAAAGTTTTGTTCTCTGCACAGATTTTTTTCATGAGTCTAGACATTTCTTTCTTGAGTAATTTACCATTTAATTACATTGTGTTATGTTCTCTCAGGAAGGGGAGGGGAAGGGAAAGGAAGAAAAAAAAACAAAAAAAAGAAAGTTTTTTTAAGGTTCAGGACATTCAGGATTTAGATTTCACCTTATAAAGTTTTATTGCAGTGTCCTCCTCCCCTCTCTGTGCCATGAAATAGTGAATCACTCATGCTGGTCTCCAAGGACAGTTGCTGTTCTCATGTTTTATCCTGACACCTCAGAGATGAGCTTTCCATATGAAGGAAGGGAGGACATTTCATGCATTCAGTGTTATTCTGGGGCCTCCCCTTTTCTAGGAGTTTCCTATACATGGAGTTTTGGTAGTGAAGCACAGCAGGTGGTGACATTTGATCAATTCCCCTGCTGATTAATATGCCTGAGGGTCCATGCCACCCTTTGCCCCCTTCCAGTGTGTTAGCACTATATAATATATATATATGTATATATAATATATATATACATATATATATATATTGGTTTTCGTAGGCTGCTGCACTGCCTGGGGGCTGGGCACAGGGCCAGCGGCGCCAGCAATTTTCCGTCCTTTGTATGAGTGATCAGAGGCCAACCCGAAGCAACTGACAGTGGTTGTACTCAGCCCTGCTAATGATCTTCAGTAGCAGAAGACTTCCTTCCTCCTGTGGCCTGAATGTTCTGCTAGGGAAATGTGTTATTTGGAGAGTCGCCACAGAGACAGTCTGATAAAGTTCACTGTATGCTTCACACCTCCTGGGCTAGAGCAGGCCAGCTCTGCTCAAAGGGAGAGAATGAAAGTTCATGTTTGAGTTAAAGGCCTTCTATAAATGTGCTTTCTGAAATGCAGTATACTCCTGTGGTTAGTCCCCCCCCCCCCCCGAGCCCCCAAATGTTTGCAGTCAAGCCAACCATCAGATACTAACTAGATGGTTTTTAAGCTCAGGTAGTCTTTGGCCCTCTCTACCTTCATCCTTTTCCTTTTGCTTTTTCATGCTGAACATCTAGTTAGTCCCCAGCAGTCGATTGTTACTGTGTAGCAATGCCTGTTCAGCAACCATTTCACAACTGGCTGCTGTGTGTCTGTTTCTCCTTAAGACAGAAAAGACAAGATGAAACTCAGTGGAGCCTCTGACCCTCATTTAGTTCAAGCCCAGCTGTATAAGTACTAGTCATAACTTACTCCTCAAATTTTCCAGCTTCCTTGTAACTGTTTATTTGTTGTGTGACAGATCAGCTGTGACCATAATGAAATTATGCCTTAGAATTATGTTGAAAATTCATGAAGAGATAGAAATTGAGCAGGTAAAAGTTGCTCCTAAAGCCTTGTACCCTGACTTCATAGATTCTAGTGAAAACAAGAATCAGTCTGTCTCAGATGGGACATTTGGTTTTGCAGTGTGCTGCTTGCCCTGACCATTTTTACACCAGTGAATCCTCAGCAGGCTAGGAAAAAAGACTGGTTTTTACTACCCCTAGTGGCTTGACATTCTTTAAATGTTGTTTTTAGATTATTAAGTGGTATTTGCCCTAAAAGCTACCTCTGGGACTTTCCCATCTCCCATAATCCTTTAGCTGACTACTTCATAATCATACCAGGCATATTGACTTTAAAACTAACCTCTGTTTGGCATTTCACAGCTCATACTGCCCAGTCCAGTAAGAGGAATTATTATTGTGATTCCTCATGTTACTGGAGACTGAGAAATGGCCCACTATTAAGCAAGACATGAAGAGTACAAGGCCAAGGCTTTCATGATGGTATCACCCAACCAAGGGGTCAAAGGACTCAGTCACTGATTCATCCTTTTCTTCCAGAAGTATAACTTGAAGAAGCATAATAGTTCATTTTGGACCTTCCAACACATGTTCAGGAGGTCAGTGTGACCAGTGGCGTGATTTAGAGGGATGAAAGCCATTAACTTCCTGTAATCCTATAGTGATAGTATGACTTTTGTAGCCTATCAGGATACAGTTTACAAATGGCCTCAACAGAGTAACTGCTGGGTCCTCTGCTTTGGAAACATAAACATGCTCTGCATTGGCAAAATAAAGCCAGCAGGATTATGTTTGTGTTTGTGGAGCTTCTCTTGAAGAGCAGTGAGTGATAATGTCCTGTCGTTTTTCTAGATTTGAATGAAGGGGAGGAACCGTATCAGTGCAAAAAGTTACATATAGTATCAAAGACACCATAGCACTGGCACTAAATTCTACAACAATATCAGACAATGTTATTATCTTGCTCATAATTTTCAGATACAGATTTCTAAAAAGATACCAAGTATATTTTATAATGCTCTGTTTCCTTGGTAAAAATGACTATACCAAGAGTTTCTGTTAGCTGTTGGTTGCTGTTGTAGTTTTAACTAGAGAACATTGTTAATTTGGGTGTTTGGAAAATACCAATTTCTTGGATTTTTTCCTGTCCATCTGTTCTTTCTCAGTTCTAATTGTACACTGAATCCCTATGGTATTCCAGGCACTATGACTGATAATCATCAGTGTGATTGAATATGTGCATACACACATAAATGGACACATTTCCTCATGTTAATGTGTTTTGAGTGGTGGTTTTCAATGTGGTGCAATGTGTACAGATATCTTATTGTTATTAATGAGGAAAGTCATTTTACCTGTAGAGAGTAGAGGCTACTAAGACATCCAAAATACATAAGATGAAGACTAGGGGTATAGCTCTGTGGTAGGGTGTTTGCCTAGTATGTGAGAGGTCCTAGTTTAATACCTAGCAAAAAAAATGCCTATGTACACACATAGAGAGACACACACAATCTCACAACTAAAAGTTATTTGATGTAAAATTCCAATAGCATCAAGGTTGAAAATCCCTAATCCACAACTGGTGTTCTAAATAGAAAACTACCAGATGATGTGATTTCTGTATTTGCACTGTTGCAGATGGCAGCCATTGGCCACAGGAAAAGTTTGGACACTTCATATATTTATATTATAATTACATAGTTGACTATTTAACTTTATTTTAATTAATCTAGTTTTAAATTTAAAGCTATACTGAAAATTTAAAAAACACTAAATGGTTATCATATAGGACAGTGCAAATCTAAAAGAAAGGATTAATGGATTAAGCAATGATCACAGCTCCCTGGAAGGTAATTCTTAAAACCAGAAGCTGAGGGAGAAGACACGTGGTGCCCATGTGCAGGTGTATGCCAAAAGAGCCCAACCAGCCTGTGTTAGGGTGGGAAAAGTTTTTCAGAAACAGCATACAGGCAATGGTTTTAATTTTTTAGTATTATAATATAGTGAAGTATTAAGCACCATTTGTGATTCTATCTAAAGTAACTTAGAATAAGATGTGACATGATTCCCTCACTTTCCCAGAGAGAATATTCATTCACTAAATAATAAAAGTAGGGGGCATTGAGAAGATCATTCAGCCTGGTGCTTGCCATGCCAGCATGTAAACATTATTTTGATCCACAGAACTTACTTAAAAATCCAAACATGGTGGCACATGAGGACCGATGGAACCCCTGAATCTCACTGGCAAGCTAGCCTAGCCAACTCAGTCAGTTCCAGTATAGTGAGAGACCTTGCCAAAACAAAAACAAAACCCACCAGGGTAGATAGATGGCTTTTGAGAAATTATGTACAAGTTTGTCTTCTAGATTCCACGGGCATATGCAACCACATACACACATGTATTCATACACTTGAAGAAATGGAATGGAGGGGCAACAAGTAACCATTTAGAGCAGTATCTACTCATGATACATTTTTAATATGGTTATATAGATTTTTAAAATTATACACATGTGGGGGCAGAGAGATGACTTAGTGGTTAAGAGCACTGACTGCTCTTCTAGAGAACCCTGGTTCAATTCCCAGACTCACATGGCAACTCACAGCTATCTGTAACTCCAGTTCCAGAGGATCCAGCATTCTCACACAGACATACATGGAGACAAAGCAACCATGCACATAAATTAAAAAATAAATTATAAAAATCACATATGTATACATATTTATATATGGTTGTGTATATATATATTCATTGAGAAATATGTACACCATTTTTTTCTCATTTTTCATTTTCTAAAGCAGGTTTTCCCTAGCTCTCTGGTGTCACCTTTCATCCCCTGAAGTTACCTGCAACTTTTACAAGAACATATCTTCTAAGGCCATCCAAGTTATTTGAAAAACACTAATTTTAAACTTGCACCTGATTTAATCTTTGGAGAGTTTGTTCTGTAATGTAAGCACTCCTGTACAACATTGGTTTAGGTAATATTTTTTCTTTTGTTCCCCCTGCCCACTGCATTTTCATCTTATCTGTGAGAGACTTTACAGCACCCAATATCTACAGTTATGTGATCTTTGTAGTATGCACTACATCTTTGATAATTTCTTGGCCTCCTTTGTTGCCAGTTGTATGACTCACTTATATACTGGCAGTTAAAATTAACATTTAAGAGGTTTTGTTTTCAGATTCTTGAAAGCTCCAAAAAATGGTATTCCAAAAGAAATAATTAAGGAGATGTGAGAGGTTTTTTATAAAAGAGATAGGATTCCAGTTAGGAAGTGGAATCAACACATGCATTGATTTCTAACTCTAGAAGCTCCATTCAAAACACAGTAAAAGAATAAAAGCTTCCTATACTGATAATATCAAAAAGAACATACAAGATATTTTATCCATTTTTTTCAAAAAAGAGCAATTCATTTATTTTAATGGATTAAACAGAATATAGGCTGTGATTTAAAACAGCACTTGTCAGATTTTCACACTTCATAGTGGCAGCTAAGACAGCACTGAGGCTTTGCAGGCTGAGGAAGCTCCTAGGTGATGCATATGGTGCTGTTTGTGGGCTACATCTGGGGATCAAGAAGATGGAAGATTGAAGAGGATAAAAGATCCCAGAGCACAGAGGGTAAAACCATCATAGACCACTACTAAAACTAAGTGTTTGATCTGCTATTTGGGGGTCTTCAGTATAATTGAGAGTTGACATACTCACATTGTCATAGTGCAGTTTCATACAGAGATCTTCAGCCTACCTTACCCTTTGTTTCAATTTTCATTAATATCCATAGAGAGATTTAACCGAACATAACCTTCATTACACAGAATTAGATACTTTAAAAGCAGTAATTAAAGGACAAGAGAGAGTGCTTGAATATATGCAAAACATATAATTGCTAAAATAAATATTTCCACAGAAACATGGGCAGGTAGAGCTAAAACTGTGCCAGGACATAAAAAGATGCATAAAAATTGAGGGTAAAGATAAATGCATAGCAAATAAATCAAGGTGACTCAAATTTCTGACTAAAAGCCATAGAAGGAAAATCCCACAAACCTTTGAAAGGGCCTGAGAAAGCTACTGAAGATGAATGAGACTTGTCCTTCCATACCCTCAACCACTATTCATAACCAAAAGGTCAGGAAGATAAACACAGGCCATACCCAACCAAATAAGAAACAGACCAACATGGGTGCTTCCTATTACCAGCAATAGAAGCAAATGAGTTGAACAAGGCCTTTAGAATTCTGAAAGAAAAACTAAAATTTTATCCACATATAAAGCATTTGATCAAACTTTCTTTATCCAGCCACTGTTGGTTAGTAAGATGGTCAGCATTAGTTTTAAGCTATGCCTCTGAAAGTGTAAAATAAAGACTCATACATACAGAGATGTAAAATGTGGGAATGGTACAGCACAGAATGCAGGAAAGAGAAGCCCAAGGCTGATTCCTGTGATTGAAAAATATGGCATTATCGTCATAGATCAGAAACCATTTCACAGAGCAATTTGAAGCTTTTATAGGACTTTGATTTTACAAATAGGACTTCAGATTGAAAACACAGTTGAATATTATGTATAGCATAAAGTGAGGCTGTTTTAACTGCTTCATTAATTTGGAGTTCCAAAATATCTTTCTTTACAGTACCTGCTAAAAATTTGCTGATGGTGTTCACAATTTAGTAATAATCACTGATGTGTGCCGACAGCACAGTTGAACATTCCAGTAATCTTAGAAGTTTGTATTTGCATGCAAACATTTTGCTAATGTAAATGATGTACTTATGTGTCAATTACATCACATAACCCTACACGCAGAAGCTCTTGCTCCTCTTTCAACAGATACTCTTAAGTAGCTTGCCAGTTAAACTTGTTCTTTTTGCAGAATAGCTTAACGGGGCCTGTTTTCAATGTACTTGTCTGCTGTATTTCAAACGTGAAGTTTTATATTGCATTTGGTTTGCTATATGCTCATAGAATTAAGAGAATTTTTTTATAAAATTGGTAAACACTGTGCACCCTATGAATGTGTTCTTGCAAAACTCAGGGTATTTTGAAGGATATTATTCATACAAGTTAAACTTCATCAGGAATATTTTCAGCTAGTGCTTTGCTTTGGTACATGGAAAGAAGATCCAAGGCGTGTCCTTTGTGCAGCTCGGGAGTGGTGACTGGTCTCATAAATAGATTTACTTATTTGCAACTAAAGCATTTAGATGGGGGAAAAGGTTTTAAAAGCTCTTATGTGTTTTTTTTCCACCACATATTTAGGAAACATTTACACTGACATCTAAAATCATATCTGAGAGTTAAAGACAACAAATGTCCAGTGTGTCATTCAGTTCATCAAATCATTGCTGAGAATGAATATGTTAATAATAACTTAAAAGTACTGAGTATTTGAAACATATCAAACACTTGAAATGCTTTAAGACCGTTTAATTTTCCCATCCTTACTCTTTTATCTGCACTTGGAAGGGAAGCCCTGAGTGTGGGCAATTTGCATATTTAAAAATGGTTATTTAGATAATTCATGTGGGATGGGGAGTCTGATCCTAATTCAGTTACCCACACTTCTACTGTAAGCATTTTGCTGTCCTGAGAGCCTCACAGGGGAGACAAGCAGAAGGATATGCAGGCATATATGAAGCGTGGGAGCATGGTGTTACTTTTCTGAAATGTAGCAGGAATTGTGAAATAACAGTATTTTTTAAAGGTGTGGATATATGCAGGCATATAAATAGTTGATTGCAACAGGCTGAAGCTCAGGCCACAGATGGATGTGAGAACAATGTTGTAGAAAGTGTGGGACTTTATATGAATCCCTTAGCTGTGCACAAGGCCCAGGCACTTCAGTCCAATAGCGTGGAGATGTATTAGATTTGCACAGTATGTAATACAAATTGCCCCTTAGCAGCAGTTACTTCCCTAGACAGTGATTTAAAAGGGTGCATTGCCACATAGCATAGTCCAAGGGTCCTGAACGCAAGAAGTGGTAATGAAAGCAGATGACAATGGTGAGTCAAGATGAGTTGTTGAAGGAAAGAAGGAAGAATCACACGGTTAAATGGTAACTTCAATTATGAGACACAGCAGAGGTGATTTTCTCAGGAAGACATACAGACAATAGGAAAGCATGCATTTGAAATAATGTTGATGCTTGGAACACTCAAGTGAAGATGTTTGAAATGCTATTCTGGGGCTAGAAAGATGGCTCAGTGGTTAAGAGCACATATTGTCCTTGAAGAGGACCCAAGTTTGATTCCCAGAACCTATGTAGCCACTCAACCAGCTATTAACTCCAGCTTAGGGGACCCCATGCCCTCTTCTGGCATCCAAGCGCAGCGATACTCACATGCACATACCACTCCATCCCAACACACACATACGCACACACACACACACACACACACACATCGCTAAAAATAGTAACTTCTGACCCAAGAAAAGGATTAACAGTTAGTGGTTATTTACTGTACTGCATGAAACTCTAAAGGTTATGAAAGTTAGGTAATGTTCTTTGTTTGTTTGTTTGTTTGTTTTGCAAAGCTAGGTAGCTTTTGCAAATAGGTGCACTGTGTTTGTAAATAAACTTTTCTAAATGTTTTATACATTTCTATATCTATACTAAATCTTTTAATGAGTTTTAAATTCAGAAGTCACGAAAAGCGATTGAAATTGAGAGGATATTTAGAAGAGTGGAAATCCTGATATATAAATGAAAATACACATAGTAGTGTATTTTCACCATAACAGAATTAGGTTGAAGTATATTTGCTGACATTTTAAAATTTAGAAACAACGTATGTCTTCTCCCAAATTTCTCTTTGTAGGGGAAATATTTGTAGCATAAAATATATGCAGTGCTTTTTATATTTAAGATAATTTACAGTATAGACTATTTTAAAAATAGTAATACTTAAGAGGTTAAAATATTTAGATGTTATTTTTACTAAAGTTAAAATAGATATGTAATCTGACTTCATGTAAAAAAAAATGGAAAGTCTCTGATGTAACTATATTTCAAACATAGACCAGGTGTGGTAGCACTTGCCTGTAATTCTCGCACTTAGGAGACTGAGGGAGAAGCATTGCAATTTCAAGATCAGCCTGGGTTACAGAGAGTTTGAATTTGAAGGCATTCTATGTTATCTGTTACCTTATTTAAAATTTAAAAAGTAAATCAATTCAAACATTCTTCTATTTTGAGTTTGCGTGTTCATCATGGTGTTTTAACAGTTTTAATCTACTAAGTTTTATTTTGCTTTGAAGTGCTGGTGATTGAATCCAAGGCCTTGTACATGCTAGACAAATGCTTTCTTGGTGAGCTACATCCCCTTAACAGATCATCTCACTTCTTCTTTCCTCTCTTCTGCCTGTTGGAATTTTAAATTCTCAAGATTTTTTTTAAGTAATCTTGCTCATCTGAAAATAACTTAATATTTTTCTGGAATTATCTAATGAAACAAAATAAATTATCAAATAAACATGACATGTTTACATGATTCATTTCTTCCTCACTTTGTCAAATTATTGCTGATTTTGAGGTATTTTTAAAATATATTTTCATCTTAAAAAACTTACTTCCTGTGAAAATAATGAGAGCACTGTCAAGACTACCAGGAATATGTGGGCTAACCCTACCCGCAGTTCTCAGAATGAGTTTCTTAATGTGTTTGGGCTTTGCCCACCCATCACACATTTTAGAATATATCTTGAATGCATCTTTGTTAAGTAATTTTGTAATATTGATATTTTGTGTGGAAACATATGAATTATGTCAAAAGCTAGTCTTTTCTGCATCTGTCCTACTCCATGGAGAGTGACACCATTTTATTACACAGGACTTCTTGAACAAGAAGTCAGTTGTCATGGCCGTCTGTTTCCTGGTAGTTTACACACCAGAAGCTGAAATCTGAGAACGGCACTTGAAGGAAAACAAAGAGCTTTACAGTATTTTTTTTTTTCTTTTCAGGAAAACACACAGAAGCTAATTTTAGCTTCTTGATCAAATTGACCCAGCCTTTAACCCTGGCAAACGTTACCACAACACACTTCCAACAGACAATAGTTTGCATACCAGCATCACACTGGAAACAGATGTGCATGCAGAACTGGCCTCTTTTTCCCCTCCAAGACCGAGCTTGCCACTGTAGTGAAATCTGAAAGGCTTTCCTTCCTAATTGGGGAACAAACCAGGTCTTCTTTCAAATTTCAGACTACAAACTTTCATGATTTCTTAAGAAAAAAATGTATTATGTCATAGTTATGTTTTGACAGAGTTTTGAAATACCATTTACTAGAGAAACATCTCTGTCTTCGGTGTAATTTTTAAAAGGAAAGAAAGAACAAAATTGTTTGCAGCCGGGCTTTCTGTGAGTGATGGTTACACAGTTTATACATTAAGGTATTTGGAATGTGGACAATCACTTCTTTTACCTTTTCACCAAGTCTCCTATAGTTTATATATACCAGGATTTCATTAGCAAAAAAACTCCCGTCTCCTCCTCACGCCTGTCCATCTTGGCCTGCTAGGGCTTGTTGCTTGAAGCCAGCATCGGGCAGCTGGCTCTGCTAGAGCCCAGGACTTTCTGGTACTAAAATTGGCTTCCTAGCTCTAAAAGAGCCAGGGATAGGGATAAGGGCTTCATGGTTTAGGATTATTTAACTCAGGCTCTTCCTGAGCCACTGGGAAGACCTGTTATCTTCTGACATCCTAGGGAGTCTGAAGTTTTGCCAGGGGACAAGGAGCAAATGCTTCTGTTCCTCCAGCAACAAAACTGAATGTTTCCCTCTTGTTTGCTGTAATGATTATTTCTCTCAAGATAACCTTGCTCTCTGAGATAGCAATAATTGGGTATAATGTGTGTATCCATATATAGTCTACAAATGTAAATCATAACTACCTTCTTATAAACCTTTCTGCAAGGTTTTTTGTTTTGTTTTAAATCCCTATATGAAACATACCAATTCCACAACTTTCTGACGTTTTACAAGTTAAAGGCAGATGAGTCTGAGCTTAAACCCCATTTATACCCAAGTGTGCAGAGTCACTGAGGAACTGTGCACAGCCCCCCGTCCTCATGGGTGTAGGTAGAGAGACCTACTGATGACTCGTATTGAGGAAGTAGTGATTTAGGAGATTGCGTGTTTCAAAGTTTCAGACTTAATAGTTACAGAACATTGTGTATATTATGTTGTTTATCAGAATTTTAGAAAATAAATCAATTTCTTCTCCAGTGGGTGCATATGAGTTGCCCACCTGTAAATGTTTTTTTCTTCTTTGAAAACATTAAGAACATTGCTTTTCCCTGTAAATGAATTGTTTACCTTAAATTTTAAGTGGAATTGTAGGAGTCTAGTTAGAATTATAATATAGCTATATAGAATTTCATGTACCTGAAATTGCATAAAGTAAATAAATCTTGGACTACTGCAACAATAAATAATTACATATTGATGTATTAAATAAAAATTCGAACCTTATAGGGTACATAAGCAGTCATTGATGTGATTCACACAGAAATTTTATTTCTCACACTTGCAAATTAATGTCTAATAGGTACCCTTGAAATTAGTAAAGGGAATTTAAACTATCTTCCTAGAATTTTTGTTTGACTGCCAAAGAATAAAATCCTCACTGGATTTTGATTGTGAAATCCAATGCTTTTTTTGTGCATGTTTTTAATACCAAAGGATTTCGTATCCATATTTTTTACTAATATAGTTTATGTTTTTTCTTTTAATAATACATGGCAGGTGACTACTCTAAATTCTTTCCCCATTTATAATTTCTGCTAAATATATTTTAAGACTTTAAGTTTCATTTAATTAATGCTGAGTCAAAGATACACATCTTATGAACTTTAATCATTAAGAAACATACATTCTCATAAAATAACAGTCTTGTGATCAAAGAACCTTCATATTTGCTCCAGACAGAAGTTTTTATGTAATGCTTAAATTTTATTGTTTCAAAGATTACCAAAATAAATACTCAAGTTTAACAGTATTAATTCCTTCTTAGCATGAAGCATCTTAATCTGTATTTGCCCTCCTTTATTTTCATTATCATAATGGAGTGACAGTATTATTATTCCTACTGCATTTATTTCTTATAGTCTGACTCTATGGGAAGCCTAGTTCCTAGTACAGACGTGTAAATGGGCATGAAGAAATGGCCTTTTAACAAGAAATCTCTTCTGTATTACCATCCCTATATGGCAAGTTACAACCAGAGACTTTTCACAAATACTGTGAAGTGCATTGACTAGATCCAGCTTGAGTTTATGCAAAAAATAGCTACGAGTAGTTCCACTATTGAATGCTGGATCTTTCCTGTGCTAAGGCTGTTTCTCTTAGTAGCTATGTAAAATAGGTGGTTAGATCCCTAGATTGAGACATAGAGGGATAAGATAATTTACATAAGGCCATGTAAGTAGTAAATTGCTGGTCTAGGATTTAAGCCAAAGTCCTTCACCTAACTCCAAAGTGAAAAAAATAAATAAATAAATACAAAAAATAAAAAATAAATAAAATGGCACTTATTTGCATATGTGTGTGTTTGAATATACATTTATATAGGTATGTGTGCTTGTATTTGTGTTTTTACTATAAATAGCCAGCATTTCTTTTCTCATTTTCCTGAGGGAAAATAATTCTTACTTTGAGAAAATCTGACTTTGAATCATTCAAGCAATCTGTCATTGATACTCTAGTCTTTAAACTCTTGCCTTGGCAAGCATGTTTTAATAGGATTACTTAGGTTCTGTAGAAATGTACCAGATCTAGAGGACACTTTTGTATTTGGTATTCTGAGCACTCATTGCCATACTTATACTACAGGTAGGCATGTATCCATGTCCATTCAGATGTTACATTTACACTCTTTAGTCCCTATAGATTTCTGTTGGTCTGGTGATTATGAGGTGTATTTTTAAGGCTGACACTGTACTTCTAAAATCTAGCTCTTTCAGTTTTGTTTTTCTGCTTTCAGAGTCCAAACATTACAATTTCTCTTTGTAGTTCTCTTTTTAAAGGCGAGAAAGAAACAGACTGAGTACATTCTTCTATATAATATTCTGTACCAGACAGGCTTTCTGTTTTTCCTGCTAACAGTACTGTCCCATCTTCCTGAGGTGCAATCACCCTTGACACCTTGGGAGAAGCAGGATGAACATGCTCCCCGCAGGCCCAAGGTGCCTCTCTACCCTGACCAAATTAGGAGCTGTTTGACCTCACAAGGACAGGAGCAATTAACTCATTAGATCTGTTGCAGAGCAGATAGCATACTGAGCACTTGTTTGTACTTTTACATGTTTTATGGCTAATGTTTTCAGTGACCCGCACTACAAAGTAAGCTGTAACTAGTTCATAAGCATGTTACAGTAGTAAAGCAAAATTTTGTGTTCCTAGATATTTATATCATTTCGTTCAAACCCTCAGAGTAAAACTTTTGAGGGAAGGAAAAAGATTTCTTCCCAAACATTTCAGTTAGAAACTCAATTTCATACCCTTGGCAGTCTTATGTATAGGTTTTCTTAACATGATTGTTGAATAACATGTTATTATACGAGGGGAAGAATAGTTCTTTTGTTGGCTGTATTACATTTTGTGGTGAAATTGGAGAAAACAAATCATTAAGGAAGTCTATTTTGGTTCAAGACATTACACACTTATGACGAGTCTGTTTTTTAACCTTGCCAAGTTAAAAGAAAATGCAGACCCATTTGTATTAGAACAGGAAAGCATGTTCTAGATTGCAATCTGTTGGTAGCATCATGGTTTGGGGGTGGGGAACATATGAAAGTGAATAGTGGATTAAGTATACATACATATGTGCCAACTTATGTAGAGTTATGCTACTTTTCTTAGATGTGATCACTACTAATTTACTAATTACTTATTTTTTAGATACTGCTTCGTAAGAAAGAAAAAAACATGTTTTCTTCATGAAATGTTAAACTCTTATAACCCCCGCCTCTGGGCTTGTTTCCCTCTGGCACTTTCCCCAGTTTTCTAAAACTCTATCACTATCTCCCTTCTGAAACTGTCAAAGAATGCCTTATGGTCAGCAAATAAAAGGAAAAACTTCGACAAGTTAAAAATAAAACAAACAAACAGCAACAACTTTAAGAAGTGTTTGTATGCCTGCTATATTTTCAAGCAGATTTTCAAACAGAAAGGGATGAAAAACCCAGGTGCTAGTGATACATGCCTTTAATCCCAGCATTTGGGAGGCAGAGGCAGGCAGATCTCTGTTAGTTCAAGGTCAGCCTGGTCTACAGAGGGAGTTCCAAGATGGCAAAAGCCACACAGAGAAACCCTGTCTTGAAAAGCAAAATAAAGTAAGGGAGGGAGGAAGGGAGAGAGGAAAGGAGGGAGGAAAGAAAAGAAATTTGTAGAGTTCAGACATCATTTGGATAAACCCAACATTATTTGAAATAGGCAGTGTAAACTCATTAAGTCTTAATAAAATTCTGTGATCCTTGGTTAATTATAATAGGAATACTAAAGAGTTATTCATAATAAAAGTATAAAAGGTAGAACATATACCAAAATGTTTTACAGTATATTCTGAATTATCAGTAACAGTTTACCATATTATATATCTTGATTATATCTGTATTTTAGAAGAGAGATCTGTCTCAGACCCCACTACTAGTCGAAGGGCTATTGGCAGTTGATGGCTACTGGAAGAAAGAAAGTTGGTTTGCTTTAGGAGTATGACCTCTGTTAGCTTGCACATACTCGTGTCGAGATGGAGTTCCTGGAGGAGGTTCAGGGAGGCAAGTTGTTATGATTAAACAAACATTGCATTCTAACATGAAATTCTCAAAGAGTGAAAAAACTGATTGGAAAAAAGAAGAAACAGTAAGTGCTATGATTGGATGTGAATATATATAACTCTATTGCTTTGAGGGGCCATTGTGGTATATAGTGATCATGGAATCCTGAGATTTGGAATGAGGCAAAATTGAAGTCTGTTCTTTATCTGTCATGATCTAAGATATGTAACTAAGCTCTTTGAACCTAGTTTCCTCATCTAAGTTATGAAACTATTTGCCTATGATGTTATAATAGTTGCTGGTACATGACAGAGCTCACAGACATCACTCATATGTCACCCAGGGCTTTCCTAAGAACAGGGAGGCTCTTCTGAATACTGAGCAAATGGATGAGTTAATTAACTAATTAATTAATGATTACCATTCCTCTAACCCCATCCTTCTCAGTTCTTCTACCAAAACAGGGCCAAGAGGGCCAAGAGCACAAGCCCCAACCACAGTTACTCAGCTCCCTTCAGTATATCATGAGGAACACTCTTTGCCTCCCTTCCTCTCGCCCTTCTTGCCTACCTCCTTCCCTTCCGTGATTTAACCCAGAGTTTGCACACATGTTAAGTATATACTCTACCATAGACTCTCAACCCTAGCTTCTGGGACTCACACATTTCTTACTGTTGACAGAAAGGACTCATAGGAAGCATGGCTTGTCAGAAGTGAGAAATACATTGGTACCACAGAGGAATATTTTTTTTTCATTCAAAGTTCTTACTTTTCCTCTTTCTTCTGTGATGTTTCATTAGCCAAAGTTTTCTTGTGGAAGAAATTGGAAATGTGAAAACAAAGCTAGATACCAACCAAGTTAAGGTCTGCAATAGGCCATGCCTCCAAGATGACTGGCACCAGCACAGCCAGCTAGTGTAGGACATGTCTTCACTGCCCTGCTGCTGGGGTTCTTTTCTATCTAGATTTAAAAAGGGAGTTGAAAGACTCATTCTATTTGAATAGGAATTAGTTTACTTTAAAAAAAAAACTCACTTGAGTACCCTCACTGGTTCTTCTTAATAAAAGATATTTGAAAGTATGTGACTCATCACAAAGAAAAACAAATTCAAATTGTTTTCTATCATAGAGCAAAACAAATTCAAATTTGGTTTCCCAAAGATGGCTTATTCCATGCCCTCAATAACCATGTAGACGGTCAAATCTTAAGGCCATGTAGACCCATTGCCCATGTCCAGGTATTAGTTCACATGCAGTCAGAGAATAAGACCAGAAAACTGCCTTTTGTTAGAAGTGGCAAGAAAAGTGAAAACCCTGATATTTTCTACCACAACTCTTCTACAGGCGTGAAGAAGCTCCTAATATTTTGCTTTGTGGGCCTGTCACCTATTCTGTTTTATTTGTGCTTAATACCTCATTGAAGAAAAACTAGTGACATGTAGCCTCATGTCTAAAGTGAACTACTGAACTTCTTAAGCAGATGAATTGGTTTTTTAATGACAATATCTGTCCATCAAGAAGAAAATACTTTACATGAAGTATTTCCCCATACAGAGGAATGCCAGGTTTATGTGTGAAAGTGATATACTATATTCATCAGGAACTGAAGACAACAAAATTTATTTAACATTAAAGAGGGGGATGTTTTAACGAAATTGTAGCACTTGTTTAAAAAGGGATATTTTATAAAATATTTTTGTCTTTTAATTTATGGTGTTCTATTGCATACCTATACTGTCCTCAAGTATTTCATGGTGTTTTGTTTTGTTTTCCTACATTTGATTTAATATAAACACTCTCTTTTGTTAGTACAGATAAATTGAATTCAAAATCCTTTATTCTATTATTTTTAATTGGAAAAATACCAAGATATTTTAGAAAAATCATGAAATAGACAACAGTACTTTATTGATTTTGTCTAACAAAGTTTAGAAACTGAAACAGAACATTTTCTTTATGCTAGTTATTTTTAGGGAAATTAAATGTTGCGCCTCAAAAACCCAGTAGAATTTAATTAAATATGAATGTATAACTTTAAATTATCATAAACCAAATATCATATCACACCCATATACCATTATTTCATAAATGCATAAAGTACCTCCAGATGAAATTTGTTCTTCTACTTCATAGTTCTTTTGAACTATATACATTACATTGCTTCCTCATATTGTCTTAGTTATTTAAGTCTTCATAATATCCCACACATGTTTAAATTGCTCTTTCACCTCATGGCACATCCACAAACAGAGAGGATACAGCTTGGGTGGTCCCAAGTGCTCCAAAAGCAGCTGCACTCATTTTTTTCTCTGGATACTCTTATCTTGGACATTAAATGTTAAAAACATTGTTGGACTTCACATAAGTCCCATTAGACTTTAAGGTCCTTGAGAAGTAGGAGACAGATCTTGTAGCTGTAGTCCCTGGGCTGTGGGATGCTTCTTCCTGTTGCAGAGGCTCCTGTCTTGCTGCAGGAGGAGGAATGTTTCCCAGCTCTACACACTGCTAGCCTTCTTAGACACTACAGCTTTTCTCGGGCTGTTAGGCCAGCACTGACACTCTGATCTGAATTAAAATCACACTATCAATCTTAGATTTTCTAGTTAACATGTCAGAATCTGCTAAAATAAAAATGGAAACAGAAAGGGTGAGTAGGTTTTACATTGCTTTGTAGCTCTGTTTCACTCTGGGATTACAGTGCTGCTTCCATTGTAATCAACTTTATTATTTGCATTTATTTCCTTCTGTGAAGCCAAATATTGCTGTTAGTGTTAAATAATGTGTGTTATTCTGTGATTTCCTCCCAATAATTCATTTTGCAGTGATAAAACCACAGATCCTGTATTTAGTTGTTTTATGCTAAGAGAACTCTAGGGGTGAGAAAGGCTATGTTAAACCACATATTCAGAGCACAATTAACTAGAGCCCTGATGACTACAGGAAAAACAGATTGGTTCTTCTCTCCCTGGAAGATAGGCAACATCTCCTGGGGATGTTGTAATCCTTGGAAAGATGCTCATTTTAAAACCTCTGGAGTGTTCTCTGCATTCTCAGCCATAACATTATTAGCTATCAAGAACTAATAACTCCCAGGGCTCTGCTTTAGGCATTTTATGATTCTCACTCTCTCCTGGGACACCATGTAAAGTTTTCAAAGCAATAGGGAAGCCCAAATTAGCCTGTACTGTTTATTAGATGACGTTAGGCAGAGCTTAAAGATAACAGATTCCCAAGCAGCCTCCTCTGGCTGTTGAGTTCCAGGTTTCACTTCTGATCCTTTTTCTACGAACCTTTGCAGTGAATAGCTTTTAGAATAGCATAGTCACTATTTTTCCCAAGATCCCTGTACTTATCTTTAATCTCATTGCTGAAGCATACTTAAAAAGACTTATATAAAAAATAAATTTGAGAACACTATAGAAAAATACCAAAGTAGAGTTGTGTTCCCAGTGTGGGTTTTTTTTTTAATGTTTGGGGACTTTTTGATTGTTTCTTTTTTTATTTATTTGCTTTGCATCAGACTGTGATATTTCCCCCCACTAAATGCAGTCTGTTTTCTTCCCTTTGAGTCTTAGAACATATACCAACATAACTCAAAGTGCTGAGCTGTGTGGGTTCCTCAGTGCTGGTTTGTGGACTGCATGTAAGACACTAGGAAAGAGGGCTACATTCCAGCTGTCCTACATTCCCATGCCTCTGGCTAACTATGGTCTCTCCATACCCTGGGCTTCCTCTTTTCATCTTCCCCTTCTTCCTTCCTCTTCCTCTTCATATTGTCCCTCATATTTTCTTCCTGGAGTTCCTCAATGGATCTACAGCTGCCAATGTAGGAAACCTTTAGTTTTCTTTCTTTTTCTCATGGTACCTTTAGTTTCAGAAAGTCTAGAATCCCCTGTTTCATCATCTGGTTCTGATTTGTTGATTCAAATCCTCTTCTTGTATGATCTTTCCATCATTATGCAAGGTCCTCTGCTAAAACTCTACCTCTTAACACCATTCAAAACTGGCACTCCCCTCCATTGTACTACCACAGCATGCATGCAGATGTCTCTAGCATTCATCAATCAGTAATTGTAATTCTTGGTTCTTCTCAACTATAATTCCCACCATAGTAGAAAGATAATACCATTCGTATATATTTAGTCCTCTTCTTGGAATATAATAGCTACACTGTCGCTGTAATCATTCATCGAATGACTGTCAAACTTCTAGTTGTGAAATATAAAGGCAGAGCATTTTAAAATTTTAAAGTTAGGTACCTAATTTCCAACAGATCTGTATTAGCTGTCCAAGGCTGATGTTTCTATGAAAAAAAAAATCCTTACTTCAGTCAATCACCAAACTTGAACGAAGAATAACAGCAGAATCGGAATAGTAGATGAGGACAGAACCATCATTAAATGCTTAGTACCTACTGTGTGGTGATGTTGAGGATAGAGTCTTCTAGTGAAGCAGGAGAGTATACATGAAGTTGTTCTAAGAAGTTGTAGCAAGAAGCAAGACACCAAATTTCAGTAATCCCTCAAAAGCATTACCGCCTTCCTTTTAAACAAAGTTCTGAAGTTGGAGAGATGGCTCGGTGGTTAAGAGTACTGGCTGCTCTTCCAAAGGACCTGGATTTAATTCTTAGCATTCACATGGCAACTCACAACTGTCTGTGGCTCCAGTTTCAGAGGAACCAACACCCTCATGGAGATATACATTCAAGTGTGAGAGGGAGAGACTGTGACCATACACAATAGCATAATTGCTGCAGAGATATGTTTAGAGTTTCCACAATTGTTCTTCTTGAAGGTAAAAATTCCTAATATTAACCATTAAATGGTGTCATGAAGAAATTAGCCACATCACTGGAGAAATAATCCCTCTAAATTCAGTACAGTCTTGTCAATGGACTGCCTGTCTGTAAGGTAAGACTGACCCCAACTTGGCTAAGGAGGCCCCCTTATTTGTTTCTCCCTTCACATGCGTACCTTCCTGCATCCCCCATTTTTATGTCCACTTCTCAGGCTCTTCATGCCACTTCACCCAATCTGTCCCACCTGTCAGAAGCACTGCTTCTCTGCCCCATTTCTCCCCTCCTGCCTAGCCCACCTGTTTCCTGGTGAGATCTTAGACACTTCTTGCATGCTGCCTGCCATACCACAGGGACCTACCCATCGAGAACACATGGGACACATCTTAAGCTGTTACAGCCAGTTCTCTCTTCAAAATGTAAGACCCTCCACTGGTAGGGGACAGTACTTTCCCTATTAATTTTCCATACTGTCCTGACCTAGGTGCTGTCATAGAGCAAAAGCTCCATATATTTTTGCTACATAAGAGGAAGAATTCTTTATTGCATTTAAAAAGTGTTTAAGAATCACAATTCCATATTTATCTTTGGGACAGTGAGATAGCCAGTTTTTAATTTCTGATACTTTCTCTTCTGTGAATTTTCAAACTGTGGGTCTTATTTCAAGTCTGGGCCCAATTTCCCCACTTTGAAGCTACCAGGTGAGTTCAGTCATTATAATACATTCTCACCAAGTGGCTAGTCTTCCCTGCATGCTTGTCCCACCACTTTCCCTCCTCCAAATACCATTTCTTCTTAGGGTTCTATATTCTTCACTGGTCCCCTTTCTTGCTATGTCTGTCATTTACACATGTGCTTGGCTGGTTCCTGTTACTTGGCCTACAAATCTGTCCTATGTCATCTCCTTTGAGTAATTTATAACCTCTATAAAATCCACAAAGAGGCACTTTTTTACATTTTGAGTAATGGCAAGAAAAAATTGCCCTGGGAATCAAAAATCCAGTGAGTCATAGATTATTTTGTTATTTATGATGAGAGTGGTCATTGACAATATTTGGCAATTTTACAGCTATGAACCTAGGCTATTGTGCTTTAGAATGTAATTTATTAAGCAAATAAAAGTTGCACTGGTAATGGTCCTGTTAAATCTTGGGAAGCATTGCACTCCAGACCCGTACAGCTGTAGAAGTTTCATACTAGCCACATACATCTCAGATGTCTGGACACTAATATTTTACACTTACTTCATGGTTTTATTTGTTCAGTTGCCTTTATATTCTTGATTGAATTCTAACCAACCATTTTCATTTAAGATGTCATCAACTTTGAGTAGTGAGGGAGGAGACTGAAGAATGAAATTAATATATATTTTTAAAAAACATAAATCTCTCTTTCTTAGATATGACTTTAGCTAATCCAAGCTATAAAGAAATACCAGATGTATTTATGGAAAACACTGGTATAAAGGCATCTCAGAGAAAGAAAAAGACAAGGCCCTAAAGCTGTTAACTTACCCAATGGAGAGACATAATAAATACAGTTAGATATGGTTTGTGTGTGGTTACTTAGACAAGAGTATGCATGCATCAGTACAAGTATGAATGAGCATACTTAGAATTTCACTTGAAACTTTCACTTCTATCACTGGGTTGTAAGATTGAGTTCAGCTTAATAATTGATGGCATTCCAGCCATCCTTACCTTTTAGTGTGTACAGAGAAAAGGAAATCTTGAAATTCTCAACAAAGTTAGTTAATCTTTTTCTAAATAGTAACATTGGGTAGAACTTACCAGTTCTCATAATGTATTTTTAAAGCTAAAAATTCATCTGCTTTGTGATAATTATTCTCCACACATATCTGAGATCAGTGAGCATTGAAGATGATCAGTTATTGCAAACTTAACCAGTTTGAAAGCTCTCAAAGAAGTCGGGCCAGGGTTTCTACTTTCTTCTCAGTGACTAAGATGAAAGCTTCCTCCTATTTAACTTTTCTAAACTGATACTTCAAAGTTGAATATACATATAGGTTCAATGTAATGTTCCCCTACATCCTCATATTTATCTGCTATGTGAAGATTTCCTAACATAGACAGGTACCAGGAACATGCTTGAGCAAATGAACAAATTACTGTGCTGTCAACACTTCTGACTCTACTTCTCAGGACAAATGGCAGTCCTTATTCAGAAAATGATTGGCCTCCTAGCCTTCCCTTTTCATTACCTAGTTTTTATACAGTCTAGAAAACAATTTTCTTTTCCAGTTGTGGCAATATTTTGTAGTCACTGAGCTATCTAGTCACTTTCTTTGTGTGTTCTCCTGGTGAACTGTTTTTAGTGTCAGAATGTTAGTTTGTCATTTTTTTTCTTTGTGAGCCTTCCTAAGAAATCCTGGGTTTGCTTGCAGTCATGAGATATGGCTCTGTTCCCTTGAGTAGCTATGATTTTACCACTGCCATGTATGTCTGTGATCTATCTCAAGTTAATTTTATGCAAGGTGAAGTAGGCCAACATTCTTTTCAACCAGTTTCTCTAGAACCTGACTAGAAATGTTTTCTCTTCCTTCAGTGAATGACTTTGACACCTTTGCTCAATTAAAAATTAGGATAAATACAGACACGCTAAGCATCGTGGTAGACACCTGTAATC
Organism: Ondatra zibethicus; assembly: GCA_004026605.1. Taxonomy (NCBI): domain Eukaryota; kingdom Metazoa; phylum Chordata; class Mammalia; order Rodentia; family Cricetidae; genus Ondatra; species Ondatra zibethicus. Next base: position 4,382 of record PVIU01006970.1, on the reverse strand, counting down.
ACAGCACTTAAGAGGCTGAAGCAGGAGGATTTTGAGTTATAGACTAGCTTGGGCTACATGAGACCCCATGTCTCAAAAAAAAAAACATAATAGTTGGATTTTTAAGACTCTTTTCTTGATGCATGACATCTTTTTGTGTACTGTAATACATTGCAAAAAGAAGTATGAGAAGTAGACACAGCCCTTTGTGGAATTTACAGTACCTGGACCTATGTTTAATGCTGAAGCAAGGAGGGAGGTCAGGTAAAAAGCAGTCCTGAATCCAGAAGTTACAGGATCATGCTTGGAGAAGCACTACCTGTTGCTGTTGAATGCCTAATGGAAATTATATATAGTAGTTGGACAGAATACCTGTGACCCTGTTAAAAAAAACAAAAAAACAAAAAAACAGCACATACATAGAGCCTAACAACACATGAAAACAGATTTTAATAACCGCTTATCCTACTCAATAAAGGTTCAGCATATCTTAAAATGTTTAAATGCATATAAAATAGTAGGAAAATATAACAGGAAAATAGCATATTCAGAAAAATCAATATATAAAAAAACAAATTTATGTAACATTGAACATCTGAAAGAACTAAGCAAGTAAGTTGCTTATAGAACTTGTTATAAAGATAACTGGTCGAGATGCAGGGAAAACTGGTGATGGGGTACCCACTCTTATTTGGTACACTTACAACACAGTACCTACTTCTAAGACTCTGGCATTACAGAAGAGTTGGTGACATGAGTATAAGAGCCAGAGGACCAGGACATCACTGTGAAATAGTATTTTCTACATATGACAGGGTAGCTATACCCATGAAATTTCAAAAATGCAGTCACGTAAACAAGACCAGTAGCAACACCAGTTGATATGCCAGTGTGAATGAGGAAAATCTCACAAGCCTTTACCCAAAATTAATGGCTGCTGAAAAAATGGAAAATCAATATTTCTCAGGGACGAGACCCCTGATAGGCTATCCAATCCTAAACAAGTATATATGTGATCAGCACTAAATGGGCTCAGCAGGTGTGTGTGAATGTGCTTGTGTGTGTGTGTGTGTGTGTGTGTGTGTGTGTGTGTGTAACAATAATTAAAGAAGAAGAGGCCATCTGTTTGGAATGGAGCATGGGAACAGTTGCAGGGGAAGAAGAGGATGGAAATGTATTCAGATATGAAATTCTCAAAAATTAAAATAAAAAGACAATATAAGACAGAATTATACATTGTGTGTACTTGAAGATCAGACTTATCCCCTCACAAATAAGATAAAATGGGGGCTAATTGGCACTTCCTGTTAGCTACTAAGATACCTATCTTCATTTTACTTAGAGATACAAGCCATTTGACCTATTTAGAAGGCTGAATACAGGATAATTGGAACCTAGCCTAGTGTTTCCGCCCAGACAAAAGCTTCAGTGTTGTTGAAGCACTTGGAAGCCATTCTAAAGTTCTGTGCCTTGAAGTATGACAAAGTGTTAAGAAGATTTTAAGGCAGGTCAGAGAGATGGCTCACTGGGTAAAACCTGACAACCTGAGTTAGATCTTAGGGTTCCACACAAGGAAGAGGAGGGCTGACTCCTGCAGGTTATCTTCTGAGATACACATAAGTACTGTGGCACATACTTTTACCATGTGTATGTGCCCATACACCCACAGACACACATGTAGACATATACACACACGCATTTAAAATAAAATAAAAAGGTTTAAATAAGATATTCTGGTAACATTTCAGCTATCACTGGAAATAAACATGATAGTAAGCATTTTTAAAGTTTTCTTTTTTAATTTTCCATTTAAAACTTTCCACTTCCTCCCCTCCTCCCATTCCCCTCCTGCTCCCCCACTCACCCTCCTCCCTCCCCCTCCTGACTTAAGAGAGGGCAGGGTACCCTGCCCTGTGGGAAGTCCAAGGCCCTCCCCCCTCTATCCAGGCCTAGGAAGGTGTGCATCCAAATAGATTAGGGTCCCAAAAAGCCAGTACATGCAGTAGAAACAAGACCTAGTACCATTATCAGTGGCTTCTCAGTCAGCCCCCATTGCCAGCCACATTCAGAGAGTCCGGTTTGATCCCATACTCATTCAGTCCCAGTCCAGCTGGATTTGGTGAGCTCCCAATAGATCAGGCACACTGTCTCAGTGGATGGACCAACCCCTCGCGGTCCTAACTTCGTTGTTCATCTTCTCCCTCCTTCTGCTCTTCAACTGGACCTTGGGAGCTCAGTCCAGTGCTCTGATGTGGGTCTCTGTCCCTATCTCCATCCATCGCCGGACGAAGATTCTATAGTGATATTCGAGATAACCATCAGTGTGATTATGGGGCAAGGCCAGTTCAGGCACCCTCTCCTCTGCTGCCCAAGGACCCAGCTGGTGACATCCCCGTGGACACCTGAGATCCCCTCTAGAGCCAAGTCTCTTGCCAACCCTAAAATGGCTCCCTTAATTAAGATATCTTCTTCCCTGCTCCTATATCTGCCCTTCCTCCATCTTAACCCTCCCACTCCCCCAAGTTCTCCCAAATCCTTCCCTTCTTCCTTCTGTTTCCCCCTCTTCCCTTCCCCCAACCCCACCCCTACCCCCGCCTCCCTGCTCCCAACTTTTGCTCAGCTATCTTGTCTGCTTCCAATTTCCAGGAGGATCTATATATGTTTTTCTTTGGGTTCACCTTGTTATTTCGCTTCTCTAGGCTTGTGAACTATAGGCTCAATGCCCTTTGTTTATGGCTAGAGTCCACTAATGAGTGAGTACATACCATATTCATCTTTTTGGGTCTGGGTTATCTCACTCAGGATAGAGTTTTCTATTTCCATCCATTTGAATGCAAAATTCAAGATGCCATTGTTTTTTACCCCTGAATAGTACTCTAATGTGTATATATTCCACTTTCTTTATCCATTCTTCCATTGAGGGGCATCTAGGTTGTTTCCAGGTTCTGGCTATTACAAATAATGCTGCTATGAACATAGTTGAACAAATGCTTTTGTAGTATGGTTGGGCATCTCTTGGATATATTTCCAAGAGTGGTATTGCTGGATGCTGAGATAGGTTGATTCCCAATTTCCTGAGAAACCGCCACACTGATTTCTAAAGTGGTTGCACAAGTTTGCATTCCCACCAGCAATGGATGAGTGATCCCCTTCATCCACATCCTCTCCAACATAGGCTATCATTGGTGTTTTTGATTTTAGCCATTCTGACAGGTGTAAGATGGTATCCCAACGTTGTTTTGATCTGCATTTCCCTGATCGCAAAGGAAGTTGAACATGACCTTAAGTATCTTTTGGCCATTTGAACTTCTTCTGTTGAGAATTCTCTCTTCAGATCAGTACCCCATTTTTAAATTGGGTTATTTAGAATTTTAATGTCTAGTTTCTTGAGTTCTTTATATATTTTGGAGATCAGACCTTTATCTGATGTAGGGTTAGTGAAGATCTTTTCCCATTAAGTAGGATGCTTTTTTTGTCTTAATGACAGTGTGCTTTGCTTTACAGAAGCTTCTCAGTTTCAGGAGGTCCCATTTATTCATTGTTGCTCTTATTGTCTGTGCTACTGGGGTTATACGTAGGAAGTGGTCCTCTGTGCCTATGTGATGCAGTCTACTTCCCACTTTCTCTTCTATCAGGTTCAGTGTGGTCACATTTATATTGAGGTCTTTAATTCATTTGGACTTGAGTTTTGTGCTTGGTGATAGATGTAGATTTATTTTCAGTCTTCTACAGGTTGACATCCAGTTATGCCAGCACCATTTGTTGAAGATGCTTTCTTTCTTCCATTGTATAATTTTAGCTTCTTTGTCAAATATGAGGTGTTCATAGGTTTGTGGGTTAATATCCGGGTCTTCAATTTGATTCCATTGGTCGACGTCTCGGTTTTTATGCCAATACCAAGCTGTTTTCATTACTGTAGCTCTGTAATAGAGTTTGAAGTCAGGGATGGTAATGCCTCCGGAAGTTCCTCTATTGTATAGGATTGTTTTGGCTATCCTGGGTTTTTTGTTTTTCCATATAAAGTTGATTATTGTTCTCTCAAGGTCTGTGATGAATTTTGTTGGGATTTTCATGGGGATTGCATTGAATCTATAGATTGCCTTTGGTATAATTGCCATTTTTACTATGTTGATCCTACCAATCCAAGAGCATGGGAGATCCTTCCATTTTCTGGTGTCCTCTTCGATGTCTTTCTTCAAGGTCTTAAAGTTCTTGTCAAATAGATCTTTTACTTCCTTGGTTACTGTTACCCCAAGATACTTTATGTTATTTTTGGCTATCGTGACAGGCGAAGTTTCTCTGATTTCCCTCTCTGCTTCTTTATCCTTTGTGTATAAGAGGGCAACTGATTTTTTTGAGTTGATATTGTATACTGCCACATCACTGAAGGTATTTATCAGCTG
>PVIU01006969.1:52500-96268 GCA_004026605.1 Ondatra zibethicus | reverse complement strand
GGTCTAGAGAGAAGAAAGAGAGGGGTTTGGGGAGAAAGAGAGAAAGAGGGAGGAAAGAGGATAAATAAGAAGAAAGGAAGATAGCAGTAAGTTAGCTGCCAGATAAGCACCAGGTCTGGATACCTTGCAGGACAACGCTATTACTACATTTGCCCCCTGCCTGAGGGCATTGACCCTTCCCTTTCTTTTTCCAGGCTGGGAGGTGGCTGGTGACCACATTTACACAGCTGTTGGAGCCTCAGACAACGACTTCATGATTCTCACTCTAGTTGTGCCAGGATTTAGGTGAGGACTACAAAGCCTCTTCCAAAGCCCACGTCCTTGAGAGTGTGACACATGGAGAGGCCTCCAGATTTGAGTTTTGTTTCACTAAGATATCAATCCAGAACAAAGAAGAGCACACCATGGCCACGTTAGCTGTACACCAGGACATGTTCTTAGTTAATTTTTATTTATTTTTATTTTGTATGTGTACGAGTGTTTGCCTCCATGTATGTATATGCCCCATGAAAGGACAGAAGAGGACACTAGATTCTCTAGAGCTGAAGTGACAGGCAACTGCAAGCCACCATGTAGGTGCTCAGAATCGAACCCCAGTCCTCTGCAAGAGCAGCTAGTACCCCAAATCGCTGAGCAGTCTCTGTAGATCACCCCCACGCCCATGAGGGTTAATTTTGAATGTCAGCTTGAGATTTGGAATCACCTAGGAGACATATCTCTACATATGTTGAGAAGGGAATTTCCGGAAAGGTCTAAGGAGGAAGAGCTATCTATGCGGGTCGGGGTCCTAGGCCTCAGCCTAGGAGGGAGGAAGTGAGTGGCGTAGCAGCGTGTGTCTGGCTGCTACCTGACTTTGGGCGCACCTGGTCACCTCATGCTCCAGCTTCCCATCACGTGGACTGTATCCCCTTAAACCATGAGCCGGCATAAGCCCTTCCTCCCTTAGCTGCTTCCTGTTCAGTGATTTATCACAGCAGTGAAACAAACTGATGCAGGACCCATGCCATGTTGGCCTACCCAGCTTCTCTCACTGGCTGGCCACTTCAGTCCTTCCTCCTCATGACAGAAGCGAGAGTTTTAGAGACTTAGAAATAACGCCACAGCAGGGCTGGAGGGATGGCTCAGGCTGCTCTTCCAGAGGCCCTGAGTTCAAGTCCCAGCACCCTCATGGTGGCTCACAATCATCTGAGTGAGATCAGATGCCCTCTTCTGGCATTCAGACGTACATGCAGGGAGAATACTTGTATACATAAGATAAATAAATCTTTAAAAATTTTTAAAGAGAAAAATAAGGTCACAGTACCATTTACAGTTCATTTTTATGAAATTTTAATAGATAATTTAATATGCTTTGTGTGTATGAATGTTTTGCATAGATGTGTGTATATACACCTTGTGTGTGTCAATTTGATCCCCTGGAACTGGGGCTGTGTATGCTTGTGAGCCACCATATGGGTTCTGGGACTTGAACCTGGGTCCTCTGCAAGAGTAACAAGCGCTCTAAACCACTGAGCCATCTCTCCAGTTCATTGTTACTTGAGGCAAGAAGATTGCGTAGGATGGTTCTTACTGCATTTTATAAAGTACATTATCACCCTGAATACTGTTGGATAGCGATACTATAATGAGAGATGAAGATAATTATCACTTCCATTTATTAGCCAAGGGAGCTACGCAGTGGCCAGGGGAAGGTCATATAGCTTGGATGGCATAGTTGGACTTAGGTCTCAATCTTTCCAACTCCTCCCCCAGGTCCCTCAAACCCCCAGCTGACCCTTTCTGCTGTCTAGACTCTTTAAGTAGCTCTGCTTGGCCTCGGAGATGATCTGTACTTGATGTCCCACAGACCTCCCCAGTCAGTGATGGCAGACACAGAGAACAAAGAGGTGGCCAGGATCACATTTGTCTTCGAGACCGTCTGTTCTGTGAACTGTGAGCTCTACTTCATGGTGGTATGTTTCTTCTCTCAGTAGCTGGGGGCTTCTACCGGAGGGTGGGCCCAGCTTGCCCCAGCGGTAAGACAGTGTAATGGACAACCATTATGGTGATTCCACAGAGCACGAGCCCAGAGTGACTACCGGGGACTCGGGGACTCCGTAGTACTTAGAACAGGTCTGACCAGTATGACAGCCCACAGGATAGTGCTTGCTTCCTGGAGCCATGATGCCTCCCTCACTTGTCTATCCTGGGCTCAGGGCATGAACTCTAGGACCAACACTCCAGTGGAGACGTGGAAAGGCCCCAAAGGCAAGCAGTCCTATACCTACATTATCGAGGAGAATGCTACTGTGAGCTTCACATGGGCCTTCCAGAGGACCACTCTTCACAAAACTGTGAGTCCCTCTCCATCCCAGGGGCAGACTGTGCGCACGGGAGGAATCCTGGCGTGAGCTCATGCACGCTTCTGAGTTTGTAATCTTCAGGAGTCAAGCAGAAGGCTTGGCGTAGCCCTCTGAGGGCTTGTAGCCTTTTCTAAATAGTTTCCAGGGAAGATAGCATTAAATACCTTCAATTATCTGTCCCTCCTTGCAATCCCCAGCATGGGCGAAGCCAGGCCTGTGGCTCTTTTTAAGACCCACCACTCTGCTTTTCTTTGATTTTTGAGACAGGGTCTTTGTACATAACCCAGGCTGACCTGGAACTTTTCGATCTTCCAGTTTTACCCTTCCCAGAGCTAGATTACCAGACCTGGCTTCTCGGGGCAGTGGTGGCACACGCCTTTAATCCCAGCTCTTGGGAGGCAGAGGCAGGCAGATCTCTGTGAGTTCGAGGCCAGCCTGATCTACAAGAGCTAGTTTCAGGACAGCAAGGGATACACAGGGAAATCCTGTCTCAAAAAACCAAAAAGAAAAAAAAGTCATTGTCTTTTTAAAGTTAAGCCCACTATTTCTAATGTTACTAATTTTAATTAGCATACAAAGGATCACCACTAAATAAAGTGAGAAAGAGGCTTCTCAGGTTCTTCATAGGCTTCATGGAAAAGGCCTTAAAAAGAGCTGGGGACGTGGCTCAGTCAGTAAAAGCTCTTGCCATATGTGCCTGAAGACCCATGTTTGATCTCGAGCACCCATGTAAAAATCAGGACATGAGACAGTTCAATGAGAGACCCTGTCTCAAAAAATAAGGTGGGGAGTGGTAAAAAGAATGTCTGGTGTCAGCTGAGTGGTGGTGGCCGTGCCGTAATCCCAGCACTTGGGAGGCAGAGGCACAAGGATCTCTATATCTCTATGAGTTCGAGGCCAGACTGGTCTACAGAGTGAGTTCCAGGACAGTTAGAGCTGTTACACAGAGAAACTCTGTCTCAACCCCCCCTCAAAAAATAAAATAAAAGAAAAGAAAAGAAAAAGAAAATAAACACCAAAAAAGAAAGGAAGGAAGGAAGGAAGGAAAGAAGAAAGAAAGAAAGAAAGAAAGAAAGAAAGAAAGAAAGAAAGAAAAGTCTGGTGATTTTGTGTCTACTTCTGGCTTCCACATGCATATTCACACATGTGAATATACATTCGCATGCACATAAATACATGTACACACAAATAAATAAAGTAAAAATAAAATCGACTTTCTGCACTTTGAATAGTTGTTGCTGGCTCAGGCCTCTCCTTCCTTAGCCTTTGTTTTCTCATCCCCAGGGCAGAAAGTACACTAATGATGTTGCCAAGATCTACTCCATCAATGTCACCAACGTCATGGGTGGCGTGGCCTCCTACTGCCGTCCCTGTGCCCTAGAAGCCTCTGATGTGGGCTCCTCATGCACCTCTTGTCCTGCTGGCCATTACATTGACCGAGATTCCGGAACCTGCCACCTCTGCCCCCCTAATACCATCCTGAAAGCCCACCAGCCTTACAGTGCACAAGCCTGTGTGCCCTGTGGCTCCGGGACTAAGAGCAACAAGGTACCAGCAGTCTGCCACACATGGTGACCTTTGCCCTCTGCTTGGATGGGCGCTGGGTTCTGGATGGGATTCTCGGAGGTGGGGGGGCTGACACCCACATGCTGTCCCTAGCACTCAGGTTGTTGTGGAGGACACCAACAAGATGCAGCCGTGGGTGGTGAGTTCTTAGCAGGAGGTCTTGTCTTCCCTCTGTAGTAGACAAGTCTCATCTTCAGCTGGTGGAGACCTTGCTAGTGACCTTGGGGTCCAGAGGGTTATTTGGCCTCTGTGCAGACACCTGAAGGGAAGTAATAGTAGGGTCGGGGTCTGGGGCTCAAATTCAGCCTAGTCCAATCCAGCCTGTGCACACAGGAATCTGCCCCCTCTCTCTTGGGAAGGTGAGTCAACCTTTGACGGGACATATACATTGGCATCGCTGGCCTCCGCCCAGGGCTTGCTCTGCTCTCCTAGGATCTCTGCAAAGATCTAGGGCGGCAAAGCAGTGCTACCATCCCCTGAAGTTTCACATCCACAACATACGTGTACAAGCCAGGAGTGGTGGCGCATACCTGAAATCCCAGCACTTGCAGGGTAGAGAAAAGAAAGTCAAGAGCTCAAGATTATTCTTATCTACACAGCAACTGTGAAGCCAGCATAGAACTCATGAGACCGAGATCCTGTCTCAAAAAACCGAAACCTAAAACAAGACAAAACCCCAAAGACAGTACCCGTGACTAAAGGGTCTGAGATACGTGATAACACTCATAATCAGTTTGTATTTTACCGAGCACCCCAGGTAGACGCCCATGAGATTTTATTCATTTCTTTAAATTTGTTTATTTATCTACACAGCAACTTTGAGGCCAGCATAGAACTCATGAGACCGAGATCCTGTCTCAAAAAACCAAACCTAAAACAAGACAAAACCCCAAAGACAGTACCCGTGACTAAAGGGTCTGAGATACGCGATAACACTCATAATCAGTTTGTATTTTACCGATCACCCCATGAGATTTTATTCATTTCTTTAAATTTGTTTATTATAAGATCAGGTCCTGTGTATTCTAGATTGACTTAAAATGCAATGTAGTCCCGAGGGTGACCTCAGTTCCAGAGCCTTCTGTTTCATTTATCTGCAAAGTGTATACAACTGTCACACAGACCCCTGACGACCTTTTAGGAGTGCCTGAGACATTCTCCATAGCCTTCTTCTCCAGGAGCTCCCTCTGCTGCTGTGGGAGGGAATGGCAGTGTGTCAGGCTGCCTTTAATAGTCCCTAATGCACAAGAAACAGGAAGCAAAGCCCCTTCCATGGTTCAGTTTCCTACAGAGAACCCCAGAAAGAGGAGGCAAATCTCAGTGTGTTTTAAATGGCCACGTATGTGCTGCACATGAGAGGGCCAACGGAAGTCTCTTTCTTGCTACTCTGGAACCCTTATTTCCGTTAAGGCCCCATTGTCTTCTGCTTGAAAGAGAGGGTTGGTCAAAGAGCACTTGCCCAGCCTGCACAAGGCTCTCAGTTGAATTCCTAGCGCTATTAAAAACAAAATCAGACAGAAGTTCTCCAACGAATACTGGCATCTGGGAACCTCAGAATTCTGCAGTGGAATATATTTGTGCCACAGTAAACCATAGGTCCATTCAAAAACTTTGAGACAAGGGGACATTTCATGGACATGAATGAAAATTGTGTCAGACATATTGGAACAGGGATCCTTGGCCATGCTAACTAATACAAAAGTGGCTTCAGTCCAAGGCTGTGTGGACAGTTGCCAGGCAGATGTCCTTGTCAAAATCCTTTGTGTATATATAGGGACGTCCTTGTAGGAATAATAATGCTGGTGGTTCTGTCAGTGTCTTTCTTGACAGCCACCATGGGCGATTGTATACAAACCCCCCTTTCAGACGTGCCATTAACTGCATGGCAAGGTAGATCCTCTCAGCGTCTGCTTCACTAATGTCCACTGCAGCCCTTTCGTCCCTTCCTCTTCTTTCGTTCTGCTCAGTCTGGAGCAGCTTGGGGAGATCTGTTACACCCCACTGCAGCCCTGAAGGCCTCAGACCACCTGCTGACCCGACCCTTCTCCCCTCAGATCCACTCCCTCTGCTACAATGATTGCACCTTCTCCTTCACCCGAAATACTCCCACCAGGACGTTCAACTACAACTTCTCAGCTCTGGCAGGCACCGTCTCTCTGGCAGGAACGCCGAGCTTCACTTCGAAAGGGCTGAAGTATTTCCATCATTTCACCCTGAGTCTCTGTGGAAACCAGGTAGGCCGTGCATGCGAGCTAGCTGTGTGAGAACCGGAAAGGGGGTTGGAGGCCGGAGATGAGTGCAGGAGAAAAAAAAAAGCCACAGAATCTCCGAGGCAGCAGGGGAATGAGAGAAGTAAAGAGGTTTAAATAGCGGCAACTCTCCCTGAGGATTGCTCTTATTCCAAAATTAAATGTGCAATAAATACTTAGGAAAATAAAAAATGTTTTAAAAGTAAGATCTTTGGCTGGGCAGTGGTGGCACACGCCTTTAATCCTAGCACTCGGGAGGCAGAGGCAGGCGGATCTCTGTGAGTTCGAGGCAGCCTGGTCTACAAGAGGCCAGGCTCCAAAGCTACAGGGAAACCCTGTCTCAAAAAATCAAAAAAAAAAAAAAAAAAGTAAGATCTTTGTTTATTGTTACCTGAACTTCCCTCAAAGATATTCAAAAAGTTTCAGATTTTGGAAGCATTTCCCGTTTTAAAGTTCTAGATTGGGAATGCTTGAGTGGGGAATATGAAACCATCACATAACCTGAAAGCTTTATAACAGAAACACTTCCAGCCTCCAGTTATTTCTGATAACCAATACTCATCCTCTTTATACAAGAATAAGCGGAGGGCTGGGACTCAGTTGACAAGGCACTTGCCATGCAAACAGAGGACCCGAGTTCAGACGCTGAGCACCCAGGTCAAAGCCTGGCAAGGCAGCTTGTGCCCACAATCCCAGTGCTTGGACAAAGGCCTGGAGCTTTCTAGTCACCTAATTGGTGAACTCCAGGTTCAGCGAGACACCAAGGAAATAAGACGGCACGTGACTGAGGAAGACACCCGACTTTGGCCTCAGAAGCTTGCAGATCCACACAAACACGTCCTCATGGACACACAGCCACCCACCACCACCCCCCCACATCGGACTGGGCAGAGTCAAGAACAGTGGCACACATTTGTAGTCCCACCCATTCAAGAGGCTGAGGCAGGAGGATCATTTGAGCCCAGGAAGTGAAAGTCAGCCTGGGTAACATAAAGAGATCTTGAGATCCCCTTGATCCATATGGTGGAAGAAGAGAACCTGTAAGATATCTGATCTCCCTATGCATGCACACGTGTTCACACTTCCACTTCTGTCCGTGTGCACACGCACAAAAATAAGTGAATGAAATGTAATTTAAAAAAAAAAAACGCAAGGCAGAAGAGAAGCCTTAAAGAATCAGTCTTTGGTAGCAATACATTGTTTTCTGGATAGAATAAGCTGCCCTTAGTTTCTCTACATTGTATCATTGTTAACAAAGGCAATGAAAATAACATGAAGATCTTTATGAGGGGAGAATCCATCACCAGCCACTTTATGCTCCTCCAACCTAAAGGCAGAACTGTAAAGAGGGATCCCGCCACTAACGCTCTCGACTGGTGACACAGGAGCTATAATTAACAGTGGGAAGGAAACTAGCAAACCCCATTTCCACTGCCCCTCTAGAGCACAGAGTGCGCATCTCCGTGCTGAGGAGGCCTCTGCATGTAAACAGTGGATTTCTACAGAAACCGTGCCAGGGTGTAAAAGAATCCACCAAAGAGTAGCGATGGGTGTCACTTGCTTTAGAAGTCGGAAAGGGTTAAAGCAAAGCCTCTGGGGTAGGAGATGCGGTAACTGGGGAGAGGAGACACTAAAGCAAAGGTGGCCTCCTGCGTGCCTGTGCCTGTGCCTGCGTGCGGGAGTTAGGAGAGGCGATGTGGGGAATCTGGGATGCTGGTCCTTTTATTCCTGCTTCAGCCTCCCAGGGGCAAGGTATACATCTCCATGGCTAGCCATGTAAACTTATTAAGGACTGGAGGAGCCAGGCATGCTGGGACTTAAACGGTCCTGGCCCTCAGAAGGTTGGGGAATCTGGATCTGGAGTTCAAGGCCAAGCTATGTAGTACACTGTTTTTTTTTTTTAAAAAAAAAAAAAAGGAAGAAAGGAAGGAAGGAGGGAGGGAGGGAAGGAAGGAAGGAAGGAAGGCAACAATTTCCTTCTCTCAATACATGTTTCATTTTGCTTTATTTTGCTCTTTCACGGAACAGAAGGGAGAGGTTGAGAACATAGCTGAGCAGTTGAACAGTCTGACCCTGGCTTCATTCGCCCAGAACCTCCCTCCCCCCAAAAGTTTATCAGTTAAGACACAGACTTAATCATTTTGAGGCCTTTAGTGTCTAGCAATCCCACCTTTGGGGAAGCCTGAGACAGGGTGATCATTAGTTCTAGGTCCAACTGGGTTATTTCGCAAAAGTTCATTTAAAAAAAAAAAAGTCGGGGGATTGGATGTCCTGCCCTCAAGGTTCTAGGGTCTGTTTGAGTCCCTGGGAATTTCTAAGACAAACAGCTGAACCACAGCACCAAGGGAGACAGGAAGGGGACATCAGCCATCCCAGATGTTCCAGTAAATGTCACTGGCTTCAGGACTCGTTACATAACTCAGCTTCTGTGCAGAGTATGGACCCAGATAAAGAAGAACCCTTAACCAGTTGGTTAGCATTCCAAAGCAGCTGCTGCCACCGCAGTCTAGGTGACCTAAGGAAACAGGCTGGAGACTTCGGGACTAGTGTCCAGAAACTGGGCCATTGACCTTATCTTTACCTTCCCCAGCCCCTCCCCTGCCTTCAGTCTTCTTGTTAGAGTCATTCTACTGTAATATCTGACGGGAAAGCTTAACTTACAGGTTTTTTTTTTTAAAGGTCCCTTTTGGTACTTGTCTTTGACCATATGCTTTCCCCCACATTTCCCTACTAGGGGAAAAAAATGGCTGTGTGCACAGACAATGTCACTGATCTCCGGATCCCTGAAGGTGAGGCCGGTTTCTCCAAGTCCATCACAGCCTATGTCTGCCAGGTGCTCATCATCCCCTCAGAGGTGACAGGCTACAAGGCCGGGGTGTCGTCACAGCCGGTCAGTCTTGCTGACCGACTTATTGGTGAGTAACCTCCAGATTTGGTTAACTGTGTGTGTGGTTGTGTGTGTGTTCATGTGTATGTCTCTCTCTCTGAGTCTGTGTATGTCTGTTTGTGTGCCCATGTGTCTGTGTCTCCGTCTGTGTCTGTGTCTCTCTATGTGTGTCTGTATTTCTATCTCTGTGTCTGTGTTTGTGTGTCCACATGTCTTTGTGTGTGTGTGTGTCTCTCTCTGTGTCTCTCTGTGTGTTTATGTATATATGTGTGTCTCTTTATCACTCTCTGTGTTTGTATGTGTGTGTTTCTGTCTGAGAGTGTGTGTCTCTCTTTGTGTATTTGTGTTTATGTCTCTGTGTGTTTGTGTGTGTTTGTTTCTGTGTCTCCCTGTGTTTGTATGTTTGTTTGTATGTCTCTATGTGTGTATGTGTGTTTGCTTGTGTGTCTCTGTCTGTGTGTATGTGTGTTTGTGTGTATGTTAGAGAATGTGAGGCTGAAATGCTCATGGTCCTTTGTTTTCAACTCCATTCCACGTGCCCCTGGCCTCTCTGATCAGCCGTGGGTTCACTTTGGTGTGAGCTACTCGGCGATAGGATGAAATGCAGGTTGGCAGTTGACAGCCCTTGAGAGCACTGAAGGAGCTGCCAGCTAATGCTACTAGAGAACGCTAATTGGGAGCTCTGATTTGACAGGAGTGTCGACAGACATGACTTTGGAAGGAATCATCTCCCCAGCTGAACTCTTTCACCCAGAGACCTCAGGGATCCCGGACGTAGTCTTCTTTTTTAGGTGAGGATGAGAGACCAGGCTAAGGCCAGTGAAACCTTGGACTCTCCCACAAATCTGCCCCCCTCTCTCTCTATCCACCTCCTACTTGTCAAGTCTGAGCAGGTCTAAGGTCTAGGACTACCAGTCATCAGAGTAAATGCTGGCTGTAACTTGACCTGGGCCTTTTGCATTTTGCTGGGGTTATTATGCACTGGGGCAGGGAGAAATATGGAAAATCTGCCACAGACGTCCCTTCCCCGAAGGAGGTCCCAGCCTGCGCTAGCCCCACTCTCTCCACATAAAGACCAAAGCTGGGCCTTCCCTGTTTGTCAAGCTAGCACCTGAGGTCTTCCTTGGCCAGTGAAGGATCATCCCATGTTGACTCCATATAATGGCTCCCCAATTACAGTGGCACGATTCCTTCCCTCATGCTGTTGGCTTTCGCCGCAGATCCAACGATGTGACCCAGTCCTGCAGTTCCGGAAGATCAACTACCATCCGCCTCAGGTGCAACCCCATGAAAGCTGCCCCTGGCACTCTGCGGCTCCCCAGGTAACCCCCAGGGAGGGAGGCCACATAAGCCACAGCCTTGGACTCATTCCATCCCAAGGCCCAGAGATTATTTAAAAGGAAAAAAAAATCATTGTAGAGACATTCATGGGCCCTTGGGGACACTGTCATGCCCCAAGATCTTAACCCAAAATAAAACATAAGCCAGGTGTGGCGGTGGCGCACGCCTTTAATCCCAGCACTGGGGAGGCAGAGGCAGGTGGATCTCTGAGTTGGACACCAGCTTGGTCTACGTATCAAATTTCGGGCCACTAGGGTGACGCAGTTGAGACCGTGTCTCAAAGCGGGGGAGGGGACAGGATATTTTGATCTGCGGATCATATGGAAGTAGAGAAGAGCTTCCTTACCATTGGATGGTCTGCAAGTGGAAAGAAGGTTTCCTTACCAATGTGAATATCACACTCAGCAAAGTACAGAGCTTATCCAGAAACCAGGCGTGGGAGTGCATGCCTGTAGTTGCAGAACATGGGAGGCGGGGACAGAAGGACCAAGAGATTTTTGCATATTACTAGGGCCATTATGCACTGGGGCGGGGAGAAATATGAAGGATTTCCACAGACTTCCCTTCGCTAAAAGAGGTCCTTTTATTTTATTTATTTATTTATTTATTTATTGGCTAGGCCAGTGCATTGCCCCCCTGAATAGATCTCCCTTGCCCTCGCTCTCTTACATGAAGACCACAGTTTGTGCCCCAGTTGAGGTTGCTCTCAGCTACAAAGTGAATTCAAGGCCAACCTGGGTTACAGGAGATGCTACCTTCAAAACCAACAAAGCAGCATCCCTCATCCCCCAACAGGCAAACCAGGGGCTGGGGAAATAGCTCAGTAGGGAAAGTGCTCAGTGCGTAAGCATGAAGACCTAAGTTAGCTCCCTAGCCCCCAAAATGCTGGGTAAGATGCTAAGCATGGTGTCATGCTTGGGATCTCAGTGCTGGAGAGCTGAAGACAGGTGGATCTCCGGAGATCACTGGCCAGCCAACCTCGCCACATCCGCATGCCCCAAGTCCCAGTGAAAGACCTTATCCCCCAAAACGAAGTGGACATCTCCTGAGGAACAACACCCAAGGTTGACCTCTGGCCTTCACAGGCACATACATGAATATGCACAGCACATGTCTATGCCTGAACTCCATCTCAACTACAATCCCTCAACCAGGGAGCCGTAGAAAAATGGCCACTGTAAAATGTGACATGTCCACGGGGAGGACAGGAGTCTTTTAGGGGTTGGGAGTGTGCTAGACTCAGACATCTTAAATTGAGTTCTCATTTGACGTCAGCAGAAACAGGTGGGGAAATTGGAGACCAAACTGGCAAGCTGGCCATGGTAGCTCATCCGTACATTTCCAGCATGTGGGAAGCCAAGACACGGCATTGCTGTGTACTTAAGGCCTGTTAGAACTAAAGAGTGAGACCCTGTCTCAGAAAGAAGAGAGGGAGGAGGGAAGGCGGGTAGGAGGGAGGGAAGGAGGAGGGAAAGAGGGAACACCTGAGCTAAGGGCAGGTTGAGGGAAGTATTTTGGGGAGAGAGGAGATGAATTAGGCAAGAAGTGAAACAGGCATCCAACCAGACCCTCCACCAACCTATCACACCGCAACGCCATCTCCTTTCTGCCTTGCTAGCATGTGCTCCGATGGGACCTGCGACGGCTGTAACTTCCACTTCCTATGGGAGAGTGTGGCTGCTTGTCCACTCTGCTCAGCCTCCGACTATCATACTTTTGTGAGCAGTTGTGTGGCTGGGATTCAGGTAGGTCACCCCTTGCTTGGGGACATCCCGGAGAGGAGAGATGATGAGTTCTGAGGTCCCCGTTTTTCTCCCAAACAGAAGACGACTTACATGTGGCGAGAACCAAAGATGTGTTCTGGGGGCATCTCCCTGCCTGAGCAGAGAGTCACCATCTGCAAGACAATAGATTTCTGGCTAAAAGTGGGTATCTCTGCTGGCACCTGCACTGCCATCCTGCTCACCGTCCTGACCTGCTACTTTTGGAAAAAGAATCAAAAGTACGTGGTGGGGGGGGTTGGAGTCTGGGGGACATCAGGGTTGGATCCTTGAGCAGGAAAAGCATCTGAGGATGTTACTGAGAATTTTCTTTGGAGTTGGCTATTGACCCTTGGCCAGAGACTTTTAAAGACTCTCATCCATTGTAGGCCTTCATTCTCGAGCAGGGATGGCTCTTGGTGGTGCAGGTCTTTAATGCCTGTACTTAGGAGGCAGAGACAAGTAGACCTCTGTGAGTTTGAAGCCAGCCTTGTTTGCATAATGAGACTCTGTCTCAAAAAAAAAGAAAAAGAAAAAAGAAAGAAAGAAAGAAAGAAAGAAAGAAAGAAAGAAGGAAGGAAAGGAGTATCCTTGGGCTGAGGTTGTAGATCAGTGACAATGCTTGCCTAGCATTCAAGAGACCTGGATTCAAAAATCCAACCAAAAAAAGGACAATGGACAAAGGACAATTTGTTGTTTTTATTAGCAATGCAAAGGCAAGGTATAGTGTTACATGTCAGTAATCCCAACACTTGGGAGGTAGAGGCAAGAGGACAGAGTTTAGGGTCATCTTCCAGCTACGATCAGTCCCAGGCCAGTCTGGGCTATAAGAAACCCTGGCTCATAAAAACCAAAAACAAATAAACAAGGCATGACTGTATAATTTCAATATTTCTGTTTTGAGAAACAACCAGCCTTAAAGAAAAAGCCAAGCCGGGCGGTGGTGGCGCGCGCCTTTAATCCCAGCACTCGGGAGGCAGAGGCAGGCGGATCTCTGTGAGCTAGTTCCAGGACAGGCTCCAAAGCTACACAGAGAAATCTTGTCTCTAAAAACTAAAAAAGAAAAAGAAAGACAGAAAAAGGGAAAGCTGAGATTCCTTCTGTTCACTATCCTTCATACCTTTTTGCAAGGCTTCTATTTCCTTACCTATGACGGGGGGGGGGGCTATCATTTTGTAGCCCAATCGTTCCCTTCATGACAGGGGAGAGGGATTATTTGTAGCCCAATCGTCCCCCTCACTCCTACATTCCCATATCTTGCCTCTTCCTTGTTTCACAGACTAGAATACAAATACTCCAAACTGGTCATGAATGCTACCCTCAAAGACTGCGACCTGCCAGCAGCAGACAGTTGTGCCATCATGGAAGGAGAGGATGTGGAAGATGATCTCATCTTTACTAGCAAGAAGACACTCTTTGGGAAGATCAAATCCTTTACCTCTAAGGTAGAGAGGGACTGGAAGTGAATGAGGGTCAGCTAGAGGGGTGGAGAGGACACTGGGTACACTGAGTGGCCCTGCTCCATTTAAGACCTATGCGCTGATCCCAGCTCCCAGCACTGTTCTAGCCTCTCCAAGAAACATCACCTTCTTCCTTCTGTATTCATGTCAATACTCTTCCCTGGGGCCAAATTTGCCCTGCTCCTTCCTCCTGTGTATTCTAGTAGATAGATGTTAGGGCCTTTTAACTTCCAGAAGGAGTATTGAACAGTCCCTGTGTGATAGTTTTACACACATACAACCAGAAAGAGAGAGTTTTTTTGGTTTTTTTTTTTTTTTTTTTTTTTTGAGTGAAGGGGATGCCGTCTCCAGGTTCAATCAATTTCTGATAGAAACGAGGCTCTCAGAGCCTTTATCCAGTGGAGGGTGCTAGCCCCACAGTGTGTGGGCCCCATCCTGAGGGGCTGAGTCATAGCCAAGTCTAAACTGGGCCCGCCCCGGTATGTAATTCTGAACTGGGCTGGCTAGCTCTGTGTGGGTGGGTTTGGTGAGTGTGAAGCTCATAAACGCAATATTAGACACCACCACCTCTGGGCGTAGGGCCAGCAGAGGGCACCCAAACAATTCCTCCGGGGCTGAACACACACCTGACTGCCGCACAAGGGAGTCTTTCAAACAGGTGTGAGTGGGGCGGGTGCAAGAGAACGGGAGGGGGCAGGAAGCGTGTTGAAGAAGGGACGGCAGGAGGTGTTCAATGCCCGCGTCTAATCCTTTGCGCTGACTTGTCAGGGTGACTCCAGCGGCCCACTTTGCTCTTGATGTTTTTCCCTTCCAACCAGTGCGAGCATAGGCATTCTGGAGACAGACCCCTTGGGTCCGTCTGGGATCTCTAGAACTAAGCAAAGATGCCAACCAGGAGCCGGGATTTCCCTCTCCTCTGAACCTGTCAACCGCAGGAGCAGCAGAGGACAGCTCATGCCTGTTCCTGTGCTCCCACAAAGCCCCAAAGAGCAGGAAGTCCAGAGGGTTCCTTCTGTCACCTGTTTTCCGTTTCTCTTCTTTGTCCCCTAATTTGCCCCTGTGCAGCAGCCAGCTCCTGTCACCCATCTCTTTTTCAGAGGACTCCTGATGGGTTTGACTCGGTGCCGCTGAAGACATCTTCAGGAGGCCCAGACATGGACCTGTGAGAGGCGCAGGCCCTGAGTCGCCTGCCTCTCTCACCTGGGCGCATCACCCTGCAGGCCTGTGGCAAGTTAGGTGCCAGCATCCTGGACTCCCCACTGCTGGGAATCTCCTCATTGTGGCCTTATCAGAAGTTTGGATTTCAGACCCTTGTTTTTTATAGAGTACCCAAACCTTTCTCTCTGCTTGCCTCAAATATACCCACATTTTGTGTATGGTTTCCTTGCTCGCATCTTGTCTCCTGAAACAGCCCACCCACTGGAGTTACACTCATCCGCCCATAATTCTTACAGTGAAAAGAGTTCAAAGAGAAGTATAGAATTGACCTGTGGCCTCCTGTTTTAGGGCGGGAACAGCTGGGAGTTCTCTCGGTCAGATAAAGGCCTTCGACTCTTTGACTCACGGTCTCTTTAGGAGAGAGGCTGTGGGTGAGGGGAGGCTGGGGACTGATTGACAGTCTTCACAGTAGCCTGGGTTCATTCCTTCTGAGTAATGAGCTTGAACAGGGAGCCGTGGACTCTCTGAGGGCAAGGTGAGTTGAAGCCTGTGTCACAAGAGACTGGAAAAAACACAAAGAAAGGCAAGAAAGAAGGGGTTTTGCTTGTTCTATTTTATAACCAGAAACCTCATTTCCTTCTCTTAAATGATAAATATTTTTACTAATGACAGAGGAGATTATTTATCAAGAACTTGCCCAAAGCCGTTGTAGACCTGTTCCCCACAACTGATTTTTTAAAATGTCCTTTCCATGTCCTTAGGGCACAAGAAAGAACAGGTAAGTCTAGCTTTACCTTCTGTTGACTCCACTAGGAAACGCCCATCTTCAAGCACCTCAGTCCTCGAGGCCTAGGGCATCATGGGATGGAACATCTTATTTGGAAAGAACACAGGAGACCAGGGTTTTAATGGGGTAGCACTAGGGACTCCGGCACACAATGGCATGGACCAGCTATGGCCATGATATCTGCTAGGTTACAGAGTTGCTAACCTCTAGATTGACCAGAAAGGGGCTGCATGTAAGGCAGATACTGACCAGTCTTCAGGAAGGAAGAGCAGGAATGTTTTATAAGGTCTGCACCTGATCAGGGTACTTGTCACCCCCAAGCCTCTGTCCTGTTCTCATTTCATTTGTGTGCTAAAAATCTAAAAGACTCCTGGTTTCCTTTGAAAGGTGAGTAGACTAGTTACCGACTCACAAGTAGGGTGGTTTCCTCCCCCCCCCTCCTCCCTTTTACTACAGCTATAACTGATGGAGTATCTAGAAGAATTTCTAGCTAACTTTTCCCTCCTACTCCTGAGAATTCTACCTCTTTCATCCCATGCCAGAATGACCGTCTCTTGGTTGAGTCCCAGTGGCCCCATGGTCTACACCTGTGCCCTTTCCCCAGTGACAGGCAGTTGGCATAAAACAGAGCAGCATTTCTGAGTGGTTTGTCGGCCACAAAGTGGCTTGCTCATCTGGTTATCCATGGCTGCCCTGGTGATGGTTTTGAAGAGTCAGAAAGAAACGAAGCTATGCCATGGCTTCTGACCATCAAAGGCATCCATGGTGACCAGGTGCAAGTAGAAACTTTCCTTTGACCCTCCAAGCTGTCCCTCATTGTGTGAGTCTCAGGACTTTGACCATGCTGGGATAGTCTTGCATGTGGATATGTACCCACAGGCCATGAGCTCACAGCCAGTCTCCTGCAGCCCCTTGGGCTTCTGTTTCTTGTGGAATGGCTGCTTCCTGTGATGAAGATCACAGGAGATACTTAGACTGCTCTTCAAGATGTAGGAAAAGGTTCATCTCTTTGGGCTTCTTTATTTGGATGTCCTGGAATTGAGTGCTGCCCCCACCCAAGCATCCTCAGACTGCACTGATTCGATGAGTCACTTGTTTATCTAGCAGCTCAGCAGCTTGAGACAATCTCAGGATCCCTGCTAACATACTATACATACTGTGTAAGTCACCCTTTCAAGGCCCTCAATTCAGTGACTTTGGGTATATCGATTTTAGTTTCTGTGCTGAAGATGAAACCCAGGGCTTCTCACATGTCAGGCAAAGTGTTCTACTAGTGAGCTACATCAGTGACAATGAACATACAGTTTAGAACACATTAGCCCTCGAGCCAGGGCTGCGGTTGTTTGCACAAGCTTTAGGGGCAGAGCATTAGCTCAGGAAACAGTGTTTAAATTCCATATGGATATCTAGAGTCCTAAAATACACAATTTCATCCTATCGTTATCCTTGTATTTGGCTGGGAATACAAACAAAGATTATGGTATATCAAAGGACCAGGGGATTTCTTATGTCATCAAAACCTTTTTTTGTCTGACTCTATAGTAAAACTAAGATTGACTATATTTATACAACAGAAGCTTTGTAAAAGATTTTTCAGTTTTGTGAAATCCTATTGGTATCTCGTCAGGATGGGTCGGATTTCCTTTTTATTCTGTCTCCCAAGCATTTATAGTTTGTTAGGGATGGATGTTGCATGCCTTTTTTTTTTTTTTAAATAAAAACGTATCTTTTGAGCTGTCTCTCTTGAATTATGGGTATGGGTGGCTGGACAGGTGAGCGGGAAATGGTGACTTTGACGTGAAGTCAGAAAAAAGGAACAGAGAAAGGAGCATAGACTTCAGACCAATATGCAGGATGAAGGCTGGATCGTTCTTGCCTCCTACTGAGGAATTAATGCCAAATGCCTCATTTTCTGTAATAGTAAACTGATACCAAGATTGGGTGAGGGACAAAAGATCTCACAAGAAAAAGATAGTGTGTTAGGTCCCTCCCCGAGTCAGGCTTCTCTCACGTGGCATTAGCCAGCCACACAACGCTTCCACCAACACAAAAGAACTTAGCTTCTCCTGGTAGGAAGTGGATTATTATAAACTAGAAGTGGAGAAAGTTGTAGAGATATTACAGACCTATTATTTCCTGGGGCGGCTGGGTTTTTCTGATTCTGTTCTTTCTTTCCCTCTAGTTGTGTACACTGAGCACCCCAGGACTGTACCCCCCACATGAGTTTAGACTGCCACAGGCATTTGAACCTGAATTTTATATGGCATGAATGTTCTATATTGGTCTTTGGCTGGGGCGGGAGGGGAACTCTTTGGCATCCAACAAGTTTTTCCTCCTCCAGCCTCTCCCACTCATCTGTCATTAGAGCCTTCTTTTTTTCCTGGCTTTTCAAGAGAGGGTCTATCTATGTAGTCCTGGCTATCCTGGAACTCACTCTATAGACCAGGCTGGCCTCAAGATCCACCTGCCTCTGCCTCCCAGTGTGTTGGAACAAAAGGTGTGTGCCACCAAGGCCTGCCATTAGAGTCTTTTATAGACTCTTTCCTCTTCCTTCATCCCTTCTTTTGTTTTGGCTTTGTTCGGCTTGGTTTGTTTTTGAGACACTGTATGTAGCCTAGGCTGGCTAGAACTGATTAAGTAGCCCAGGCTGGCCTCAAACTCATGGCATGCCTGACTCGCGCATGCCTGACTGTGTGTTTTGGTTTTATGTGTATGCATAGGTCTGTCATTTTTTTTTCCTTATTTTCGAGACAGGGTTTCTCTGTAGTTTTTGGTGCCCGTCCTGGAACTAGCTCTTGTAGACCAGGCTGGCCTCGAACTCACGGAGATCCGCCTGCCTCTGCCTACCGAGTGCTGGGATTAAAGGCATGCGCCACCACCTCCCGGCTAGGGAGGTCATGTTGTTGCTGTGTGTGCGTTGAAATCTTTATCCATTTACTTTGTATGTGAATGCATGTTTAGTCTGCATGCATGTTTGTGCATCACATGTGTGCCTGAAACCTGCGGTGGGCAGGAAGAGGTGTCAGATCCCCTGGAACTGGAGTTTCTGACGGTTGCTAGCCAATATGTGCCTGCTGGGAATTGAACCCAGGCCCTCTGGAAGAGCAACCAGTGTTCTTAGCTGCAAAGCCATCTCTCCAGCCCCATCGTGTATTTTGTTTTTTGTTACAAAATAAAAAGTAAATTTAGCAACAATTATATATTTTAGCATTATACAGTAAATAGAAGCAAGTTTCTTAGAGTTTTCAAATTTCTTGCAGATTACTCTTTTGAGATTCAGGAACACTAAACAGTATTTCCAGAAATTCTCAGCAATTTCAAGGTTATGATTATTTTAAACATACTTCCAACACTAAATTCATACTTTACACTCTGTTATATAGATAATTAAAACTCGTGTTTAAAGGAAGAAATACTTGCCGGGCAATGGTTATGCATGCCTTTAATCCCAGCATTCAGGAGTCAGAGGCAGGCCGTTAATGAGCTGTTCTGTCTCTTTAAGAGACAAGCCACGCCCCCCCTCCTCTGAGGCAGGTAGATCTTCCTTCCTGCTTGCAGGGGACCAGTGGCATGTGCCATCCTTGCCTGGGACTGGCTGCTCTTGGAACCCACTGCCAACTGCCTGCCACCACATGGCCTGCTTCCTGCTGCAGCCACTCGGGACCTGCAGCATATTTTTATTAATCCATGTCAGGCGGATCTCTGTGAGTTCGAGACCAGCCTGATCTACACAGCTAGTTCCAGGACAGCCAGGGCTACACAGAGAGACCCTGTCTTGAAAAACCAAAAAGAGAAAAAGAAAAGAAAAGAAAGAAAGATCCTCTTGTAGTGTTCCAAAGGAGGACCGCCTTGCTGCTGCTGTGTTGTGAGATAGGATCTCACATGTTCCAGGCTGGGCCTGAACTGGGCCAAGATGACCTTAACTCCTGATCTATCTGCTTTCCATTCGCTGAGAGGGACCATGACTAGATAATAAAGATGCTAAACTTCCAAGATGGCTGGCTGCTTCTTCGCCTTCCTGACCTGAGACCCCAAAGCTTAGTAGCTTAATATCAAAGGCCTGAAGGGTCTTTTATCCTGCCTGGAGGGCCTCCAGCCGGTAGACCGTTCAACAAGTTCAAGGCCAGACCAGGACGTGCTTGTGGAACAGTTTCCCTATCTTTGTTCCAACCACGCCAGCCCCACTCCCCTCTCAGCCCCTCCCCTCACTCCACTCCCTCAAGGACAGACCAAGTTTTGGCAAAACACTCCCCCACCCCCACCACCCCCTGCTTTGCAGAGGGTCTTCTGTGTGCCTTTGTTGGTAGTAAAAGTCTTTCTTCTTTTTTTCATTTTTTTTTTTTGGCTTGTTTTTTGAGACAGGTTAGTTCTGGCTGTCTGAAACTTGCTCTGTACACCAGGCTGACCTCAAACTCAGAGACCCACCTGCCTCTGCCTCCTGAGTGCTGGGATCAAAGGTGTGCGACCACTGCCCAGTGAAAGTCTGTCTTTACCAGGTGATTCTGTTTGCTGTCTGAGATTTCTCTGCCTGCTGTGCTTGAGATTCTTCCTGCTTTCTAATCCTTTATCTGGCAGAGAAAAGACCCTGACCCAGTACCAGTGGGGCGTGGGTTCTCAATCTGCCAGGCTACACCTGTGGATGTTAGAGGACGGTTTGCAGGGGTTGGTTCTCTTTTTCCACTCTGTGGATCTATGGGCTTGAACTCAGATCGTCAGGCTTAGTGGCAGGCCTTTCCTTACTAGGCCGTCTTGCCCCGTTGGTTGTTTTTGTTTTGTCTTTCTGAAGCAGGCTCTCAGGATACAGCTCCAGGTGAGTCTTGAACTCGCTGCGCATCCCAAGGTAGCCTCACACTTGAGATTCTTCTCCCCTTGCTTGCTGAGTGCTGGAATTACAGGCGCCCACCACTGTGCTTGCTTTGGTGATCTTTTTCTGACTCCTGCGCCCTTCAAATGAGCAAAAATCTCTGTGGCTTCCTTGTCAGTCAGGACAAGCTGGTTGTATACGACCCGCTTCTATTTTGCCTGGGTGATGCTATTACCGAGCTTGGGTCACAACTTGCATCCCAACTTGCTGGCCATCCTCAGTAGGACAATTTAAAGAGCCAGATTAAAGGTGAAAAGCAGCAGAGGCAGAAGCAGGCAGGCCTCTGAGTGGGGGGTTAGATCACCAGCCTGGTCTACAAAGTGAGTTCCAGGATGGCCAGTGCTACACAGGGAAACCTTGTCTCGAACAAACAAACAAAAAATGAGAAGCAGAGCCAGGTGTGGTGGTGCGCACCTTTAATCCCAGCACTCTGGAGGCAGAGGCAGGCGATCTCTGTGAGTTCGAGGCTAGCCTGGTATACATAGGAGTTCCAGAACAAAACAAATCAAAAAAAGTGGGAAGCAGAAAAAGATTTACTCAATATGACCACATTGGAAAGAGGAACAAAGGAATCCAGGGAGCTCTCCAAGTCTGTCTTCAGGGTCCTGAAGTGAAATCTAAATTTAAATAGAGGGCTGAAGATGCATACATCTAAGCAGGCCCCAGGAAAGGTGTGCTCCTGCCCACCATATGGGCTTCTGGCTCAACCAGGTGTGCTGTCAAGTTCTTAGAAGTATGGGAGACCTCTTTCCAAACTTCCCCTTTCTTTCTCAGTGTTGGGTTCCTGGGCAAATTCCTGCCTTCAGGTCCTTTGTTTCACAGTGAGCTTGAGGGCTGCAGTGTCCCTTTAGAATATCTTCATTTCTGTCGTCAGGCTGCAGCAGGACGCTGTAGCTGGTAGTCCTGGCGGTTAAATATTTCAAATATCACTCCTCCCTGTGGGATAAAATGAAAACTCTAAGCAGTAGAGAAGGAAACGAATTGTTATCTGTTAAACCCAGATTAAATGCTTTGATGAAGTTGCCTGTTCTCAGAAAAGCCTAGAGGCAGGCAGGCACTGTTCCTATTAGGACCGAGAAAGAAATTCCAGTAACTGTGGCCCTGGCCGGCAGGTTCCCAGCACCCTCCTCTGCTCTCCCTGAAGCAATCCATCCTCCTGCCGTACTCCTTGGCGGTGTTTCCTCCACCCAGGCCTAAGCTCCTCTCTTCTTCCTTTATTCCTGACAGGTCTCACAGAGCCTTCGAGGTCACCGATTTTGAAAGGTTCTGTCTCCCCGAAACGGATGTGTAACAGCCAAAGTTATGTCACATCCACACAGTAGTGCTGCTGTTGGTTTTCTTAAATTTAGCATAATCCGTAAGCCCCAAGACAAAAACCACAGGCAGAACCAAGCTTGAAATCAGACAGGGTGGGACAGAATTACACAGATAATTTTAAGGATTCCCCAGTCACTGACAAAGAGAGTATCCAGGGAAGAAGATAACTTACTACTCTGTCTAAACTTTTTTTTTTTTCTTTTTATTTGTTTTTTGAGACAGGGTTTCTCTGTGTAGCCCTGACTGTCCCAGAAATCACTCTGTGGACCGGGTTGACCTTGAACTCACAGACCTGCCTCCTGCGTGCTAGGTGTGTGCCACCACCCAGCTAACAACTTTGTCTAAACCTTTAAGAAGACATTTAAAGGCCGAGAATGCAGCTCAGTTGATAAAAGTGCTTGCCAGCATACTGGAAGCCCGAGGTTCAATTCCCAGTACCATAAAACTAGGTGTAGTCACCCTTGGTGATACTCCACCCCACAGCATTGAACAAAAGCTGGTTGTGATTGTCCCAGCACTTGGGAGGCTGAGGTAAGAGGATTGATGTGAGTGGGAGGTCAACCTCTGTTACAGAGTGAGACTGTCTCAATACCACAATTAATACCCAAAGTAGTCAGGCAGTGGTAGCACACATCTTTAATCCCAGAACTCAGGAGGCAGAGGCAGGCCTTGTGAGTTCGAGGCCAGCCTGGTCTACAAGAACTAGTTCCAGGATAGGCTCCAAAGCTACAGAGAAACCCTGTCTCAAACAAAATAAAATAAAACCCAAGCTAAAACAACAGCAAAGAAACCCAGCTAATGGAATGTGGTGATTTGTGACTGTAAGCTTAGCATCCAGTGATTAATGGGTAGTGTTCGGGTAGAAGTTCCACCCCACGCCCCCTCCCCTGGGAGTTTCCTCAGTTCAGACTCCGCCCCCAAGAAAGCCTGCCAAACGATGACCCCTCCCCAGAGATGCTCAAGACCACCCCCACAGGGCATTTAAACTGCACCTCCCCCGCTAGAACAAACACGTGGTTTTCTGATCTTCCTTCCCTGTCTCCTCTGGGGCGCTGGAAAGCCACCCAGGAGCGTTGGTATCCATTAAACATGGGTTTTCTCTAATTCGGCTTGATTTGGTTTGATTGGGATTATCGCCTCAGCAGAGAGGCTTATCGGGATGCAGAAACTTTTCAAGTAGAGATTTGCTATGAATTCAAAGACAGCATGTTCCAGGCCAGTGTGGGCTATAGAATGAGACCCTGTTCAACTAATTTATTTTTAATTAAAATGCTCACAATGCCACATAAAGTGCACCTTCTTACATGGTGTAGTGTGACAGGAGTATTGGCTTGTCATCCCAATTCTATCAGAGGGACAGGCTGGCTCAGCTCCCCATACCCCCAGGTCTGGTAGCTTTCCTTGATCCAGGGAATCTCAAAATTCATTTTTAGCCACCCAAGGGGAGCAACATCCCCCTTTGTTACAGGTCTCCCTAAGAGAAGGGAATAGGAAACCCAGCATTGGAGTGACTCTGGAAACAGCACAATAAAAACTAACATGGAGCCAAGTGAGCATGTGGCACTTGCCTTTAATCCCAACACTCGGAAAGCAGAAGCAGACGAATCTTTGTGAGTCTGAAGCCATGCCGGTCCACATAGAGGGTACCAGGACAGCCAGGACCCCAGAAAGAGACCTTGTCTCAAAAACCAAACAAACAAACTAGCACGTGGGCTGGAAAGTGCTCTACTAAAGAGCAATGCTTTGCATCTAGCACCTCCATCAAGTGTCTCAAGAACATATATAACTCCAGCTCCAGAGGATCCAATACCCAGTCCTGGCCACAGAGGAGCACACATACACACACACACACACACACACACACACACACACACACACACACACACACACACACACCTTAAAAAATAAAACCCAAATGTCTTGGGAAACGTTCCTAACCAACCTGGGAGACAGGAGAGAGGGTGCTGGAGAGGGCTTCCCAGGAGAAGGAAAAATGTAGTTGTCACAAAGAAAGGGAAGAGAATTCCAAGTCAAAGGAGCTTGTGTGAAGAAGGCTCCAGGGCAAGGAGAGCAGGCTGCGTGAAAAAGAGAGAGGAAAAGGGCATTTCTGGAGTTGAACACGACCCAGAAGCTGGTAGGCAGCAGGCATACCGAACGCCATGTTTGGGCACTCTTCCAAGGGTAGCAGGTGTTCTAGCAGCAGAGTGACAGGATTGGGCCTGTCTGTCAAACGCGGAGGAATCCCACTCTACATCCAGGAAAGAAAAAGGAACACAAAGTAAAGAGAAGCTGAAGAAAGGCCTCAGAGTGGCCTGGTTGAGGGTTCTTAAACCCTCGAGTCCCAGCAGCACCCAAAAGCTAGCTATTGGTGATAGTAATGGCTAATAGAAATGACTGTAAGGGGTTATGGCTTTAGATTATCACTCTGTAACTAAGTTTGCTTTATTATATTGTCTATTTTATTACTTGTGAGACAGAATCTCGCTATATAGGCTAGCTTAGACGCTTACTGTGTAGACCAGGCTAACTCTAATTTGCAATCCCCTTCCTTAGGTCTCTCGAGAACTAGGATTATGGGAAGCCACATTTATTTCTGGTCAGAATTACTGTAGTGACACTGGCTATTTCCTGCTGACTGGAATTCTTTTGGCAGCCGTACACATCTGGCTAAATAAACAAATGAACAATGAACTATTATTTCTTTGTAAATGGCATTAGTTTGGTGCAGTGGTATACAGATGTAGTCCCATCTACTTGGGGTGCGGGAGACCTCCTTGACTTTTTTTTAGCCCCTAATGGGGACCAGAACAAACTCCTATAGCAACGCACTTTCAGATTGTTCCCTTCAGCCTGGAAACGCTGAACATTCCGAGAAAACACCTATTTTAGGTTATTTTCTTTTATTTGTACTAATTTCTGCTATTTGTGTTCACCATTTTAACTTGTGGACATGCTCCATGGCCTTCAGCTAAGAATGCCCAATGGTGTGTACATCATTTTTCCTTCTTGTGAAAGACCCCTGGAGTCGGGAGACTCTCACGCAAGTCTCAGGATAGCACGACCCCCCAAAAACTCAAGAGAGACCGTCCTTGCTGCAATCACACAAGGTTTATTGACAGGAACCAGCACGCTGGGGCCAAGACTCATATCCCATGCAGGGGTAGAGGAGTTCGACCCCGAACAGCTGGGAGAAGAGGTATTTAAGGGAAGAAACCACAACCCAAAGGGGGGGCCACCAATGGAAAATTCTGAAAATACCAGTGATAATCACAAGGGGATAACTCCCCGTTTCTCAAGATTGTTCTCAATATTATAATCTAACTTTGTGGTCAGCCAGTTCCTGGAACAGAGTCACTGAACTGGCTAACCTAGATTTTTGGCTCTACTCTTCCTGCTAGGGGGTCTGGATTAATCCGGGTCTTTCACTTGAACTTTTTTTTTTTTTTTTTTTTTTTTGGTTTTTCGAGACAGGGTTTCTCTGTAGCTTTGGAGCCTGTCCTGGATCTAGCTCTTGCAGACCAGGCTGGCCTCAAACTCACAGAGATCTGCCTGCCTCTGCCTCCCGAGTGCTGGGATTAAAGGGGTGCGCCACCGCTGGCAAACTATTTTTTTAAAGATTTATTTATTTATTTTGTTTACAGTGTTCTGTCTGCATGTATGCCTGCAGGCCAGAAGAGGGCACCAGATCTCATTACAGATGGTTGTGAGCCACCATATGGTTGCTAGGAATTGAACTCAGGACCTCTGGAAGAACAATCAGTGCTCTTAACCTCTGAGCCATCTCTTCAGCCCTCACTTGAACTATTTGACCTCATACCAAGGATGCTCAGGAATCTATTCCTTAAGCCAGTGGCCCTCAGCCTCCCTAATGCTGCGACCCTTTAACAGTTCCTCAGTTTGTGCTGACCCCAACCATAAAATTATTTTCTTGCTACTTCAGAACTGTAACTTTGCTACTGTTATGAACTGTAGTGTAAATATCTGACCTGACTCTACTGCCTTAAACTGAATGATGGAGAGGCAGATGTGGTGGGTCTTATCTATAATCTCCACACTTGGGAGAGGGAGGCCAGATTATATTGAGTTTAAGGTCATCCTCAGATGCATAGTGAGTTTGAGACTCTGTTCTCAAAAAAAAAAATAGTTTGAATGGGGAGCACCAGCCACTGGGGAGCACCAGCCACTGGCCTAATTCCATACAGTTGTCTCAGGCTCGATTTTTGTCACTTTAACCTTTTTTCCCCTCCTGAGTTTCTTCTGAAATCTCCATAGGTTCCAGGAATTATAGAAGTGATTGATTAGCATATTTTTTGTTTTTTTGTTTTTCGAGACAGAGTTTCTCTGTAGAGCCTATTCTGGAACTAGCTCTTGTAGACCAGGCTGGCCTTGGCCTCGAACTCACAGAGATCTGCCTGCCCTTGCCTCCTGAGTGCAGGGATTAAAGGATTAAAGGTGTGAGCCACCAAAGCCCGGCTTGATTAGCATCTTTATGGCAAATGACTGAACTACTTTCAAGCAGCAGTGGAAAGCTACAGAAGGGACCCCAACCCCCACTGAGGAGCCATCTCACCAGTGAAGGCAGATTACCCACAATGATCAGGCTGCCTCGGATAGTAGGATTCATCCTGTCATCAGAACCAGGCTGTTCCCAGGGCCAGTGAGAACAGCCATAACAACCTCTCCAGAGCCCCTAGCGGAACCAGAACTGAGATCATGTCCAGTCATGCCGTGGTCTTGACCAGGACTACCTGCTCTGTCTCTGTCAGTTACACAGACCCCAAGCCCCTCCTTTTTCTCCCTTTTCTAGAAAAATCTCAAATGTCTCCCCCACCTCTCTTTCAGTGCTGGAATCTGAACCAGGGCCTTGAGTATGGGAGGCAAGGGTTCTACAGATGAGCTATGTCACTCTTCCTGTTAGTCTTGGGGGGGTGTCAATGAACCCCTTTTTCTGTTCTTCCTAAAGTGATTGTGTTGGTTAAAAACCCTCCATTTTCTGTCTTTTATGACTGCTGTCTCTGGTGTACAGGGATGGGTGGTTAGTCTCTTGGGACTCCTGGAGCCTTGGCTGAGAAACACGAGCATGCTGGGAACAGGCCTGCTCCTGAAGCCATTTCCTATCTGAGTATGCACAGGCTTCCCACAAAAACATACAGGCTGCCTCTAGGATGCCAAGGCCAGTGCTCTTCTTCCTTGCTGACGGTAGCAACTCTCCCTTTTAGTTGTGGTTTTTGGCCCTGCGCTTACCAAGATGTGACCCATTGCATTTGGTTACAGGGCCACAGTCTTAGGGTAGCTTCAGGATGCAGAGAGAAAGGAAGGGAGGGAGGGATGGAAGCAGGGAGGGAAAGACAAAGGAAGGAAAGAAGGAAGGAAGAAAGGAAGGAGAGATAGAAGGAAGGGATGAAGGGAGAGAGGAGACAAAGAAGGAAGGAAAAGAAAAGAAAAAGAGACTGGAGAGATAGCTGGTTTCCTTTCAGCGCTGATGATCCCGATTCTAAACTGACAAATGCGCAGTGCCACTAGGCTAATTCTTACACTTACCAGGTAGGATGAGTATTTTAATCTTATCACATTTTTATTTATGCTACACCTGCTTGTTGGGATGGGGTATGTGCAACATGGGAGTCAGTTCTTTCCTTCCTAATTGTGAGTCCCAGGAATTGAACTCAAGACTTTAAGTTTCGAAGCAAGCACCTTTACCTGAGGAGCCATCTCACCAGCCAACCCTAGCACAAGCATTTTTTTAAAAGATTTATTTATTATGTATACAACATTCTGCCTCCATGTATGCCCGCATGCCAGAAGAGGGCACCAGATCTCATTACAGATGGTTGTGAGCCACCATGTGGTTGCTGGGAATCTAACTCAGGACCTCTGGAAGAGCAGCCAGTGCTCTTAACCACTGAGCCATCTCTCCAGCCCCCTAGCACAAGCATTTTTAAAGAGAGGTCTTTCTTTCTTCCTCTCTTTTTTTCTTTCTCTCTCTCTCCTTCTTAAAATACTACCTAGAGTTACCTAAGGAGCCTTCTTATTTTTTTAAATTAATTTTTATTTCATATGCATTGATGTTTTTGCCTTCATGGATGTCTGTGTAAGGTGTTGGATCCCCTGGAACTGTCGCAGACAGTTGTGAGTTGACATGTGGGTGCTGGGATTGAACCTAGGTCTCTGGAAGAGGAGCCGGCGCTCTTTTTTTTTTTTTAATGGGGATATTCACAGGACTTTCTTAGATTTAAAACTGTAAACCATGTTAATCATCTAGATGGGAAAGACACACATTTCACAATTCCAAACACGACTTTATAATCTCCATGCTGGGGTAACACCCCTATGTACCCATCTCTCCAGAATCCACTCCCGTGACACCTGTCAACATTCCCATCATTTGCCAAGTCAAACTTTCTCTCTCATCTTGAATCCATCATCAACTAACTTTTCCCTCTCCACCTGGAGCATCAGCCTAAGGCCATGTGTTGTGTGTCCTCTGACCAGACACACATGCCTTGTCTTTCATCTTCCAGCATCCATGTCCACAGGAAGCTTTTGACATTTGCACACAACCAGTGACATCTCGAACACTTACATTTAATGGTCTTGCTGCAGATGTATTGAGTGTTGCATTGATGGAAGTGATCAGTACCAAAGAAGACCTTCCCTGGCTCCCCAATGGCTTTCAGCATCTCCACAAGCACATCACAATGTTTGCACATGCCTTCCACGTGTAGAGTACCACTGTAGGCATAGCTCTCCTGAGGGGCAGGGTACAGCTTCAGCCTTCGGTGTCTAAGGCTGGCAGTGTGATATGGTAGTTTCTTCAGGGCATACATGGAGATTTGGTTCCCATAGAAGCTGAACTTGGTGAGCTGGGGGCAGTTGCTCAGGGCAGGTAAGATGGCACAGATATGGCAATCCTCAATATGACAGTCCTCTAAGTCCAGGGCAACCAGGGTGGGTCCAGTGTTTACTAACAGAATGCAGAGGGGTTCAGGACTTAAATAAGTTAACCTGACATTTTCTGAATTCAGTTGTTGCCACTGATTGACGCGTGGGAACTCAGGAAGACAGTTCCACTCTAATACCGAGAGTGTACAATGAGTAATGGCCAGGTCATCCAAGGGGGTTCTCATGGACCCAAGCAGCTGGTGCAGGTGGCCCTCAAGGAAGGGGACAGTATCCAGATGTAGCTTCTGGAGGCACTCCAGCTTGAGGAGCTGCGGGGTGAACCCAGTGATGAGATGCCTCCTCTCTTCTGGGGAGATAAAGTTATCTTCAAGGATGTTGGCGAGGGAGAGCTTGCACAGGTTCCTCATGTGGCCCAGATAAGGAGACAAGTTAAGCAAGGAAGCTGGGTTGCAGGAAAAAAGAAGGCCCAGTGTTTCTGCATACTCCAGGCTCATCTTTTCTGAGAGCCTCTTGTTATAACGGGATGGTGACTAAATCTGATGCCATCACCCCACTGCACGAGATAGGAGAACCGCTAGCTAAGTGGTCCATCCTGGAGATCCAAGCCCACTGCCACCTTTAAGGCCTGCTTCACTCTTGCCTTAGAATGGCCTGCCACTGCTCGACTCTCGCATGAGGTCTGCGGTAATCCAGCACTTTCAGTTTGTACTCCCTGGGGTGAGCCTTCTGGATAAGCAGTTTATCAGTCTCTTCTAGGACAACTTGTATTTGGATCTCCAAGTAGATTGTTCTCCTCCTCAAAGCTCCCAGAGGGAGTTGGGGGAAGGGTCAGGAAGACACTGTAGTGCTCAGGACCTTAGCATGATTACCTTCATAGGCTTGCTTAAACAGTTGTGGTTAAGAGTACTATGATGGGTAGGTTCTTTATAACAGTGTTGGCCAAGGCCTCATCTCTCAGCAGGCTCTGCCCAGCCAGGTCCTGGAGTGAGAGTAGGGTCTTACTGCTCATCTTGGTGGCTCTTCAGGGTGAAAGATCCCATAGAAGCATCACATGTGACAGAGCTTTCTATCCCAATCAGCTAGGTACGACTATGAGCTTCTGGACCAAAACCAGCACTCTTAACCACTGGGCTATCTCCCCCTCCCAAAGAGAGAAGTTATAATTTAATGATAAAACTAATGGTAAAAAATGCCTAGAGGAATTATTTAAAAGATTTATTATATGAGTGTTCTATCTGCATGTATGCCTGCACAGCAGAATAGGCCACCAGATCTCATTATAGACGGTTGTGAGCCACCATGTGGTTGCTGGGAATTGAATTCAGGACCTCTGGAAGAGCATTCAGTGCTCTTAACCTCTGACCCATCTCTCCAGCCCCCTAGAGGAATTTTTTAAAGGTTCTTTCTTTTTCTTTTTTTTTTTAGAGGCCAGAATTTCAAAGTAATAACTGGAATTACATTGGCAGCTTCCATGAAGGATTGAACCAGAGGCACTCCCTCCACCCCCACCCCACAGAAACCCCTGTCACTGCTTTAATACTTTATACAGATCTTGCCCTCACAGGGTTTCAGTGACCTCAAAATATTGAGGAGGGCCTTCACATGTTTTCTGCTAAGACTGTAGCTGTATTTAATATTTATCCCTATTATAATTTTTTCACTTGATTTCCATTTTCTAGCATTCTGGTTGCTAGATATTCAGAGAAATCTGCTTTTTAGAAATAGGATGGGACACAAGAAGGTTAGAGTAGGTTTTTTGGGGGGGGTGTTGGTTTTGATCTTTTTAGTAGATATTAACTATGTCATTGTTTGCTACTATACAAAAGTGGTAGGTTTGGTTGTATATCTTTGTTTTTTAGACAGGTTTTTTTTTTTTTTTCCCCGAGACAGGGTTTGTTTTCGAAACAGCCCTGACTGTCCTGAACTCACTCTGTAGACCGGGCTGGCCTTGAACTCACAGAGATCCTCCTGCTTCTACCTCCCAAGTGCTGGGATTAAAGCCACCACTGCCCAGTTAAGACAGGTTCTTATTATATAGTTCTGGCTTGCCTGGAACTCAGTATGTAGACCGGGTTGGCCTTGACTTTACAGAGATCTGCTGGCTTCTGCCTCTGATGACACATGCTATCAAGCTTGACTGGGTTTTGATTTTTGACACATGCTGGCTCTGAACTCATGATTCTGCTTCTCCACCTCCCAAGGGATGAAATCATGGGCATGCACCACCTCACCTAACCAAGAGAGGTAGTTTTAAATGAGGTCTTCTCACTTTAAGAGTAACGGTGAGCTGGGCAGTAGTGGTGCATGCCTTTAATCCCAGCACTGGGGAGGCAGAGGCAGGCAATCTCTCTGACTTTGAGACCAGCCTGGTCTTCAGAGCTGGTCAGGACAGGTTGCAAAGCCACACAAAGAAACCCTGTCTCAAAAAACAAACAAAAACAAATAGTAATGACGAGTGTGTAGAGTAAGCATGGTGGTGATTCCAACACTCCCCACACAGAAGCGGGTCAGCCTGGTCTACACAGAGAGATCCCTTCTCAACGAAACAAGAATAATATGAATGTGTTTGTAGAACAGCTTGACAATGCTTAAATTAAGTAAACATGGAATAGTACCCAGTCAGTTTCAGTCCTAAATATGTGCCACAGCTTCTTACAAAGGCCAACTGGATGACAGGCACTTAAAAGAGGTGCACATTGTCACATGGAGTCATCTCCAGACACACAGCCCTTCCTCCTGGTTTTAAACCTAAAACAATAGCCAAAACCGCAGGAGACCAGGAAGGGACACACCAAGGTTACCCTGCCTCCTCAGTCTCCTTCGTGGTCTCTATTAAGCCCTATATTTCAGTGGGCTTGGCAAAGGCTTGCTGGAGAATGGGGCTAGTAGTCTAAAAAGAAAAATGAAGACGGTTGAGGAGGCACACTCTTTTAGTCCCAGCACTCTGATGGAGGCTATTCTGGTTTACACAGTTATAGTGAGACTTTGTATCAAAATCTTGAGATTCGCTAACTGGGTGAACAAACATGTAGCTGTCCTCTGGTATCAAGATATTGGAAGACTGGCATCAGCAAGGGGCAGTGGCAGGTCAGGGGCAGGCTTCTGTCCACACCACACGGGGATACGCCCTTCAACAAGAGGAAACTGAGGCATTTACAATTTCACTGGGCGACCAGACGGCTGGCTCTGCAGAAAGAGGCGCTAAGCAGGAGGCCACGCCGCTCCCTCCTGACTCCGCCTATCACTGCGCTTCCGGCTGAGAAAGAGCTTTCGCCTGACGCCCCGCGCCTGCGCAGCGAGGCCAGGTCAGGGCGCAGGCGCAGTGCGTCGTTTCCCCGCGGCTTGCTGCGGTACACTCCTCACTTCATTTAGTGTTAACTCGTGAGGCGGAAAGATGGTGCTGGACCTGGATTTGTTTCGGGTGGATAAAGGAGGGGACCCGGCCCTCATTCGAGAGACGCAGGAGAAGCGCTTCAAGGACCCGGGGCTGGTGGACCAGCTGGTGAAGGCAGACAGTGAGTGGCGACGATGTAAGTGCCTGGATGCTCAGGGCATCTCTCGAATCCTAAACTCAGCCATCGCGTCCGAGGCCACCACGTACACCTTTAACCAGATGCTCTCTGGCCTGGCGGGCTCCAACGCTGCCTGTCCCTAGAAGAGGCTGGGAACCCGGCTCGTCCCACTGTCCCGGCAGCTCCGGCGGCGCGCGGTCCCTCCCGCGCGTGCTCCGTGCCTCCAGAAGGAGCAGCGCGCACGCGCAGAGAGAGCTGTCAGGCCCTTGGGTATCTAGAAGAAAGCCAGAGCTGGAGTTTTAATTGAGGGCGGTTAGAAATTTCTTTTCCCAACGTTTTGGTCGTTCTCAGTGCTTTCGTATCCTCAACAAAGCCAGCGTGGTCTTCCCGGTTTTGATGGGATCAAAGGCTGATATCTCAGATTGAGTGACATCTGCCGCACCGTAGGTTTTACTCCATCCCATTCGAACCATTCGGGGACTGCTCTTGGCTAAAAGCAGTGATCCCGAAGCTTTGGGGATGGCCATTCCTCTAACCCTGTGGGCATACCTTTAAGAATCAGGCTTTTCCGTGCTAGTTCAGACAGGAGGGAGGGGTGCTGTAAGGCAAGAAAAATCTTGTAATAACTGAGGATGGTTGTAACTTGTGGTAGCTTTCTGGGAAAGACGTTGGCAGGGTAGAAGTGACCCAGCATCATTCATGAAATTAAATAAAGCTCCGGAATCTTCTGTCTCCGAGTGTGCCTCTGGAATGATCACCTGGCAGACCGGATGTTGTCGGTGGCATGTGACTTGTTTTGTCTGATGCAATAGGTCTGCAACCAGCTGAGAGCCTGGTTTATAAGAGAACACACTGCAAAGGCTGTCGCGATCCAAGAGTGACATGTTTGTTTTGGTGTGTTTCATTTTTTTAGTTTTAGAGACAGATTTCTCTGTGCACCCCTGGCTGTCCTGGAACTTGTAGACCAGGCTGGCGTGGAATTCAGAGATCTGCCTGCCTCTGCCTCCCAAGTGCTTGGATCAAAGGTGTGCGCCACCATGCCTCTGAGTGTTAATGGTTTTACCTTTTGGGGACATGAATTTTACTGTTAAAAAAAGTTCTTGGGTATCAAAAAAAAATTTGCTTAGTTTACAGTTGTGTTCATTCAGTATGTTCCAGGTATTCTAATAGGTTGGTTTGTAAGAGTCTGCACTCCAATGTAAAGTTTTGAATTGTTCCAGTCTGAAAATATCTCCATTTTTGTTTGTTTGTTTGTTTGTTTGTTTAGTATAAAAATATTTAAGCCAAGGGTGGAGGTGCCTGCCTTTAATTTCAGACGAGCCTGGTCTACATAGTGAGCTCCAGGCCAGCCAGGGCTACATAATGAAATCCTGTCTTGGAAAGAAGAGAAAGAAAAGAAAATATTTTGAGCTGGAGCTGGTGGCATTCACCTATAATCGTAGCACATGGAGACTGAGGCAGGAGGACCTGCATTTCAGCGTAACCTTCCTGAAAAACAAAACATAGATGTGTTCTGAGCACCTTGCCTTGAATCATAACCAGGAGTAGCATTCTATAGCCATTTAGGCGTTGAACAGCTCTTGCTGTAACTTCAAACATGTTAGGTAGTCTCGTATATAACATACACATCGAGGAAATTTGACCCTTGTCTGTAGAGATGATTGGTGGGCTCCTTAGGGATCCATAGGCTGGGCAGATATTAAAGGACAACTTTAAAAAGTGAGCATTTGTCTTTTGTCCAGGCTCGTCTCCTCTCCTCCCGTCTCAGCTGGGAGTGCAGGGTCATTGCTCCCACATCTGCTTCAGGGGTGGTGAGCACGAATTAAACTAGTACTGTGGCAGTTATAAAAAGAGAACCTGGGGGCTAGAGAGATGGCTCAGCGGTTAAGAACATTGCCTGCTCTTCCAAAGGTCCTGAGTTCAATTCCCAGCAACCACATGGTGGCTCACAACCATCTGTAATGAAGTCTGGTACCCTCTTATGGCGTGCAGGCATACACACAGACAGAATCTTGTATACATAATAAATAAATAAATTTTTTTTTTAAAAAAGAGAACCCGAAGTTGGGAGAGACACAGGTTGGTGGGTGCTGTGGGAAACTGGAGAGAGGTAGGTGGCTAAAAAATTTTGTATTAATATTTTTCCCCAGCCTGGTCTCCAACGCTGAAAATATTTTTTTAAAGAAATGCATATAAAGGGGAAAAATGTTTACTTTTTTTCAGACAGGGTCTCTTGTAGTCCCTTTGTAGTTGAGACTGACCTTAAACTGATCCTTCTTCTTACCTTCTTTAATCTGGATTACAAGTGTGCACCACCATACTAGGCTTAAAGGTGTGTGCGCGTATGGGGCCGTGCCTAATGGGTTTTGAACCTATGGCTTTAGTATAGGCTAGATAAGCACTCTACAACTGAGCTATGCCCAACCTTCCTTCAAAAGAAATATTTGTTTGTTATGAGCTGGATTCTTGCTATGTTGCCTGTTTTGTCCTCAAACTGGCAATCCTCCTGCCTTAGTCTCCTGAGCATCTGGGAATACACTCATACACAGCCATGCCTTTTTATTTTTTAAATTTTATTTGAGACAGTCTCAAGTCTCAGGATGCAACCCTGGCTGGCCTCAAACTCAAGATCCACCTTCCCCTGTGTCTGAAGTGCTGGGATCAAGAAAATGCCACGCCCAGTTGTCAATTCTGGAACCAGCAGCACTTTGTTCTATATAACAATTAAGTATTTCAATGAGCTGAGCAGAAGGAAATGGCTTTCTGGAGCCTGGCTAAAGAAAGTAGAAACAAAAGCAAAAGGCAGATCAGTCACTTCCAACTTAAGAGAAACAGGAGATGGTTTCAGCTTGGTGACATGAAACTTTAACGTGGGCTGTCTCCATTTTTTTTTTTTCTTTTTAAAAGTACCTGGAGGGACAGCCGTGGGTGCTGGGAACCGAACTCTTATATTTTTGGTTGTGAGCCTAGCCTTTAACGGCTGAGCCATCCCTCCAGGCCGGCTGTCTCCATTTTAATTTTTAGTATGGTTTGTTGGAGCTACGAAACAGTGGCCTCCTGTAATTTTTAAAAAACATGCACATACATATACACATATGCAAACATATACAATGTTCCAGTGTTCAGCAGCACACCTCATCCTTAGAGGGTGTGATAAAGGTTTGTGGCGTGTATGAAGATCTTCTGTGCTCAGAGTACTTTAAATTCTGTATGAAAGTTTGTTGCGTTTTGGTGGTTTTGGTTTTGGTTTTGGTTTTTCGAGACAGGGTTTCTCTGTAGCTTTGGAGCCTGTCCTGGAACTAGCTCTTGTAGACCAGGCTGGACCTGAACTCACAGAGATCCGCCTGCCTCTGCCTCCCGAGTGCTGGGATTAAAGGCATGCGCCACCACCGTCCAGCAAGTGTTTTTTTGTTTTTTGGTTTTTTAAAAAAATATTTATTTACTTACTATGTATACAGTATTCTGTCTGTGTGTATGTTTACAGGCCAGAAGAGGGCACCAGACCTCATTACAGATGGTTGTGAGCCACCATGTGGTTGCTGGGAATTGAACTCAGGATCTTTGGAAGAGCAGGCAATGCTCTTAACCACTGAGCCATCTCTCCAGCCCCTGTTTTATTTTTTTTTAGACGAGATTTCCTCACAGTGTAACCCAGTCTGACCTCAAATTGACAGACTCCTGTCTCAGCCCAACCGTGCCTGGCTGTTAAAATGTCTAAAAATTATCAACAGTGTTATTGCTGGGCTAAGTATTAAAGCCAGGGCCACCGGGCGGTGTGGTGCACACCTTTAATTCCAGCACTCGGGAGGCAAACAGGCGGATCTCTGTGAGTTCCAGGCATGTGTCTGAAATAGGCAGCCAACCACAAGAATTCCGCCTTCTGGACTGTACTGTCCATCCCCATTGGAGAATGAAATTTCTTTTTATTATCGATGGAAGACAGGCCCTGGCTCTGACCTCATTCCCCACAGTCAGATGAGCTCTGAGACGGCTTTCCCTTTCATCCTAGTCCCAATTCCAGGCAGATTTCTGCAATGCAGATCTCACCCTTGGGTTTACAGACCTAAGTCTTACACTCTTGCTTCACGGAGATAGCGAAAAACTAGGATGTGAGTCATGGATGCAACACAGACTCCATACAACATAAAGGGACTGAAGCTAAAGAGGCCAGAAATGTCTGTAGTGCCCCAGGTCCCGTCTAGGCCTCCTTCCTCAAGCTTGTGCACAGCAGTGCGGAGCTTCCTGGAACTTTTCTGAGCAGCTGGAGGCATGCCGCCTTTGCCAGCGTGCTGGACGTGCCGCTTTCCTTCTTTGCCACTGTAGGCAGCCAGCTATCCCAAGAAGCAGGAGTAAAAGTGATACTTTTCTTCACTCAGGGTTCCACGATATAGTCAGAAGATGGACAGTGTGAAGGGGTCACCTTCCTACATCCCAGTGTACAGGGCAGTTACACTAAAATTTTTCTAAACAGTTCTGTTTCCTCAAAGTCTTCTTTAAATCTGTTAACTATGAAAACTGTGTTCATAGTGTATTTATCCATTTATTCATATTAAAATCCACATTAATCCACATTCAAATTTACTGAAATAATTTATATTCTTCCTTTTTTAAAAAACAAATCTTCAAAATCTAATGTGTGTTTTACACAGGCTCATTTAGGGCTTACCACCTTTTGAATGCTCAATGGTCATACATAACTAGAGACTACACAGTGAACCATGCAGCCTTAAAGTATAAACCATCCAGTCTTCAACTGCAGATACCTCCACTCTGCCTGTTACACTGCAGGTGACCTCCACTCTGCCTGTCACACTGCTCATACCGTCTACTTCCCGCCTTATTCCAGATGTGCGTGCTGCCTCCGTTTCATCTACCTTCCTTGCTATCCACCACCCTGATGCCATTACAGTGCCTCCTTTGTTGAGTATCTCTATCCTTTTGCTCTCTTCCCCTCTCTCTTTGAGACAAGGTCTCACTAAGTAGCTCTGGTTGACCTAGAACAGGCTGGCTTCAAACTCACAGAGAACTAGCTGCCTGCCTCTGCCTCCAGAGTGCTGGGGTTAAAAGTATATATGTGTGTATGCAGTGTGTGCATAGGTGCATGTATACATGCGTGTGAAGGTAAATGGGTGTCTCAATCATTTACCACTTAATTTGGGGTTTGTGTTCTGGTGTTTGTTTGAGAACAGGTTCTCTTTAGTCCTGGCTGTCCTGGAACTCGCCTTAAGCTCACAGAGCTCCCCTGCCTCTGCTTTCCCAAGTGTACACCAGGTTTTCTCCCCTGATTTTTGAGACCAGGTCATTCAGTGAAACTGGAGTTCACCACCACTTGGGCTGTGTTGGCTGTCCCGCAAGCTTCAGGGGTCCCAATTCCAGTCCCGCTTTCACAGCAGACACTGACGACAGAGCCATCTTTAGCTCCTGTATGCTCTTGTGTAGACGTTAGCATTCATTTCTGTTGAGCATGTATCCAAGAGTAGAAATAAGGTCGGTGATGGCAGATATTTAGTAGATACTGTCAGTTTTCCAAAGTAATTGTAAGGATTAGAGTTCTGTGTTCTGTCAAGGCTGGCCTTGAACTCCAGCCACTGCCACTCGGAGACCTGTCTCCATTTTGACTGTAACTAGAGCTGGGCGTTGAGTTAGTTTCCATTAGCACGCCTGGCCATTATTACTTTGTGGTGGAGGTTCCAGATCATATGCTATGGTGCAAGAGACAAAAGATTGAGACCGAAGAAGCAAACTCATGATTTGCATATGACTTGATTGTAACACGCAGAACTGGAATTATTCCTTAACAAGGCCACAGGATATAATAAACAGAATCAGCGCTGTTTTGTTTGTTTAAGTAGGGGTTGGGAAAGTTAATACCTCGTCCCTTTAAATGAACTTGAAGACGATTGGGCCGGCTTCAGAGAAGTGTCCCCCAGGTGGCTTGGTTGTTTTGCTCTGTATCGATTGTGATATCTTTATTTGTGTGGTTTTTAATTCTGTGTATGTGTGCGTGTGCTCAGGTGTCTGTGGGATGCTTGTGAACGTGAGTGCAGGTGCCTAGGGAGGCCAGAGGCATTGGATCCCCCTGGAGCTGCAGTTACAGGCAGTGTGAGCTCTGAGGTGTGGGTGCTGGGAACTGAACTTGGCTTCTAAGGAAGCTCTTTATCTCTGTACCACCTCTCCAGCCCCAGGTTCTGATACTTCAGTTTCAACCCCAGACTGGCCTGTCCTTGTCACCAAATACTGGGGATACCCTACTGTAGTCCATCTCTGTCAGCTAACTTTAGAGGTCTAAAGCAGAGGTCAGCACTGGGTTAATCAGCTTTTTGTCAGAGATAGAAAAGCTAGGTGTGGTGGCGCACGCCTTTAATCCCAGAACCCAGGAGGCAGAGGCAGGCAGCTCTGAGTTTGGGGCCAATCTGGTCTACATAGTAAGTTCCCAGTCAATAAAGACTATGTAGAGAGACCCTTCCCCCCCTAAAAAAAATGAAAGAAATCAAATATGTGGCACCTGACTGTAATCCCAGTACTTGAGAAACAGAGGCAGGAAGATTGTCAGCAAGTTCTAGGCCAGCCAGAGCTATGTAGCAAGACCCTGCTGGGCGGTGGTGGCGCATGCCTTTAATCCCAGCACTCGGGAGGCAAAGTCAGGCGTATCTCTGTGAGTTCGAGGCCAGCCTGGTCTACAGTGCTAGTTCCAGGACAGGCTTCAAAGCTACAAAACCCTGTCTCGAAAAACCAAAACAAACAAACAGAAAAAAGCCACTCACCTTGTAGCAGTTAGGAAGTAAAGGAAGAGAGGCCCTTGGGGCATGAGGCCAAGTGTGTGTGACTTCCTGTAGGTTCCTTCTTAGTGCCTGCCCCCTTCCATTTCTGCCAAACTGAAGACCAAGCCTTCACTACATAGCTTAGAGCCTTTGTGGGAGGGGCCGTCATGGTCAGGGAGTACCTTAATGATGAGCCTCTCTAACATATTTTTGACTTCTTTGATTTTAGGCAGATTTCGGGCAGACAACTTGAACAAACTAAAGAACTTATGCAGCAAGACTATCGGTGAGAAAATGAAGGTATGAGAACTAACAGGCTTGGGGCTAAAGCAGAGCTGGTGGATCTGTTCTTACTCGTTATTGTCTAAGTGAATGCCACATGTGTGTAGGTGTCCACGGAGGCCAGAGCAGGGTGTCATATCATTCATACGTATACATGTACGTGAACCAGAACCAGTGCAGAGTGCAGCATGAGGTCCGACTGGGAGTTCCTGATAGCTTGCATCCTTAGACAGTATTCTGTTATACTTTGAGCTGTGAAAATGGTTATCAGTAAGTTTTATTTCTGTGGAACTTGTGATTAATCATTTACAGGTCAGAGATCCCATAGTTATTAGGACTTTTATACTCATGTGTACACTACCTAAGTATCCTTCGGATCCTCTACACAGACAGTGCTAGCCAAGCCAAGCGCTTCACTGTGTGTGAGGACCAGAAATGATGACTTTCAGTAATGACT
Organism: Ondatra zibethicus; assembly: GCA_004026605.1. Taxonomy (NCBI): domain Eukaryota; kingdom Metazoa; phylum Chordata; class Mammalia; order Rodentia; family Cricetidae; genus Ondatra; species Ondatra zibethicus. The sequence goes on along the minus strand of PVIU01006969.1, from coordinate 56,622 downwards.
AGAGAAATTGGGGATGGGGGCCCCCCTGCATTTTGTCATGTTACCTTGATTGTTCCTCTTCTCACCTCCATCCATGTTTAACCCTTAGCCTATTGCCCAGGGGTTCCTAGAGTGTTAACAAATTCCATCCTCAGGGCCCATCTTTGTCTACCACATTGGTTTTTTGATTTGTTTTTCTTTTGAGCCATGGTCTTGCTACATAGCCCTGATTGGCCTAGAACTGGCTATATAGACCAGCTAGTTTTGATCTCACAGCAATCCTCCTGCCTCTGTCTCCCAGGTGTCTTGTAGTTCACGAGCATTTCAAAGACCTTCATGGTTCCTCGGCTGTTCTGTGTGTGGGAAAAGCTTCTCTCACTCTAGGATGTCAGCGCTCTCAGTTGTCCGGGATCAGGAAGGAGGCAGTGATAGAAAGGACTGGAAGCTGACTTCTGCCTTTCTTCCTGTTAGCTAACTTCCCTACATGTTTCAGCTTACTTAATGTATAACGCAGTCTGATTAGTTTATAGGATGCGTTAATTTGGCATGCACTTCATAAAACAATGTCAAGTTTTTATTTTTAATTAAATTGCCTTTTCTTTCTTTCTCCCTGCAGAAAAAAGAGCCAGTGGGAGATGATGAGTCCGTTCCAGAGGACGTGTTGAATTTCGATGACCTTACTGCAGACACGTTAGCTGTAGGTATCTGCATTCTTCTAAGATGTCTCTGTTGCTGTCTTACCCTCACTCCCGGAGAGAAGAGCTGGCTCCACAGCTGTGCAGCGTTGTGACGGCCTTGAATCCCTGTGCAGGATAGGACTGTGCTCCTAACTGCTCTTGCTGTCCTCTGTGCCGGAGACTCAGTAGTCATAGGGGATCGGTGGAGTGGGGAAAGAAAGGGGAATTAAGCGAAGAACTCATTGCATGTTAGCTCCATTTTCTACTTTCTTCCACCAGGGAAGGAGTTCGTCAATTTACTGCAGTTAAGCAGTGGGTTCAGGATGGTAATTTTCTGTTTTTGTCACCAAACTTTTCTTTGAAACCCTTAACACATAGCAAGAGTATAAAATAAACCAGAGAAGCAAAGATGCTGTGCTCGGAGGCCTGGGCAGGGCTTGTTTCTATCCATCTTGATCTGGTAAGGGCTCCCCTGAGAAATCAGAGCACAGTTTGAAACATCTGCAATAAGGGATACAAGACAAACTTAAGGCACAGTCTCTTGCTCCTAATAAAGTTGTTATCTTCCTGGAGAAGTTTGGATGGGAATGCATAATAGAGTGTTAAACTGGTTCAGTCTGGAAAATTAGAAGTGCAAATTAAGGGAAAATTCTCTTAGAGCCAGGATTAAACTCCTGGGATGTATATGAAGCACAAGGAAAGTCGACCTGCACATTTCTGGCCCCCGAAAAAAGGCAAGTGCTGAAGAATTTTATGGCAGGACTGTCCGCCCCGTGGAACCAACCTGTGTTTTAATGCATTCATATTCAGTACTCACTGCTGTTTTGGAGCAGGGTCTCATAGAGCCCAGGCTGGCTTCAGACTCACTCTGTACTCAGGGTTAATCCTGACTCCTCCACCGACTGAATGCTGGGTTACAGGTTGGCCTGGATTTGCAGTCCTCCTGCCTTAGCCTCCTTGTTGCTAGAATCAGCAGGTGCAGGGTAGCATGTCTTATCCTTTTGCTTGTTTGGTTGGTTTGGTGGGTTTTTTGTTTCTTTGTTTGAGACAGGGTTTTTCTGTGTAGCCCTGACTGGCCTGGAACTCACTCTGTAGACCAGGCTCACCTCAAACTCAGATCCACCTGCCTCTGCCTCTCAAGTGCTGGGATTAAAGGCATGCACCACCACCACTCAGCTTCCATGTCCATTTTTAAAATGCTACCACTGTGTGTAGTGTGGGAGATAGTTGGGTGATACTTTATTGCTGCCCTGCCACTGCTTAGTGGACTCTATACGTGAGTCTGGCTTGTTCTTCTGCAGGCCCTGAAAGTCTCGCAAATTAAAAAAGTCCGACTCCTTATTGATGAAGCCATCCAGAAGTGTGATGGGGAGCGATTAAAGCTGGAGGCGGAGCGGTTTGAGAACCTCCGAGAGATTGGGAACCTCCTGCACCCCTCTGTGCCCATCAGTAATGATGAGGTAGGTGGGGCTGGGCCATGCAGGGGGCTTACTTACTGCCTGGTGCTGTGGAAGGAGAGCCGCTCAACACTGGCGCTCTGTCAGAAAAGCCCGCTTTTGTGTGTTCCCTCTGCCCACCAATTGAGCATTGCAGGAGTCAGATCCCAGCCTGATTGGGAAGTGGCAGAGACAGCAGGTAGGAGGAGACTCCTGGCACAGAAATCTCTTCTAAATGGGGCTGCTGTCTTCCACTGCGTGTTGCCCCTGGTAGCAGTAAGTCCTGTGGGAGGGGCCTGCTAAATCAACCTAGCACCCCCCCCTTCCCCCGGGAAGCCGCAGGTTGAAGGGAAATCTGCATGAGAAAAGTTCCCTGTGGAGCGGGAGCTTCCCCAGCACAAAGCTTCTCTGAGCCCCGGCTTTGTTCCCAGACACCCTAGCAGTGGCAGGGCCCATCTGTGCCTCTTTCATTCATTCCCTTGTGAACACTAAACTCGGGCCGGCTGGGGTTTGTGGAGGCCTTGGAGCCTGAGCAGACTGAGGTCAGGGCCCAGAGCCCACCCTCATGTGGCTCTGAGACCAGTGAGAGCCTACAAAGAAAAAAAGTCCTGCATTCTCCTCTGTACCCCAGGTGATGCCGATTGTCAGAGGCGGTTCCCGCGCAGGATATTTGAGGAGCCATTTAAAAGGGTAAAGAGAAAGTATACACTAGGTCGCAGAGCAAATCAGGGTTCCCAGTTTGCCGACTAGGACCGCTTTTGAGACTTTGTAAATCGCTTGTCTGTTGAGCAGCAAACTCCCTTCCCCATTGGTTGTGTAGGAGACCGGGACTGGCCCGTGTTTGGGCGATGCACTCGAAAGCACTGCTGCTCTTGCCATGTGTCCCTCCTCGGTTTGTTTCCTCAGGACGCAGACAACAAAGTAGAGCGCATCTGGGGTGACTGTACCGTCAGAAAGAAGTATTCCCACGTGGACCTGGTAGTCATGGTAGACGGCTTTGAAGGCGAAAAGGGAGCCGTGGTGGCTGGTAGTCGAGGGTACTTCCTGAAGGTAAGATTTGAGAGCCAGTAGGGAGTAAGAAGGAATGAAAAAAAAAAAAGTCACCAAAAATGGTAATCATACTTAAAGAGGCTCACAAATCCTCCACTTGTACTCGATGCCTGCCTGTGAACGTGTAGCAATTAGATGCAATTCTCTTTCTGAGGCAAGAGAGTGCTTACCCAGATTCCATAGAACAAAAGCCACTCAGTGATCCTTCATAATGAATATGTTTTGCTGACTGAATCAGAACAGTCTTTGCCATTGAGGAGCTCAGTGTAATTGGACAGTCAGACAAGTAACAAAGAATCAAAACCCAGTGTGTAAGCCTGCGGTCGAAGTAGACCCAGCATGCTTTGAGCCCTGGTAGGTGGAGGCTGCTGGCACAGATTAACCTGGGGCAGAGGGCACATGAATTCAGAGAATCCTTCCAAAAGGAAATGGTGAAATACTTTTGTAAATGTTGCGCGCTTAAGCATTCTGCATTTACAGATGAGGCTGGCGTTTTAAGAATTAACACACACAAACACCCATCAATGCATCCTGCCTGCATAATTCCTTACTTCAGTCTGCTTTCATGGGGCTAGGAGAGAGGAGGGAGGATGTGGAGTCTAGGGCTCCAGATTCACAGCGGTTCTCCCTCAGCCTGACATGATTACTAGTGTGGGCCACGGCTTGAATCTCTTAAGCAGAGATAAGTCGCTAGGCTGGGGGACATGCTGTTGGCCTTCGGTGTTAAGAATCTGTATACTTCCGATCTGACTTGCATGGTTATCTGTGGTTGTATGAGTGGAACTGAGCTGGAGAGGTGCTCATCATGCTAATTCCAAATAACAGTACATACCAATTACCATAGCAGTAAGGAGGCGAACAGGTACCACATGGAGCTTCGGAAGAGAACAAAGCCCATTAAACCGCTCTTCCGGGCAATAGTTGCAGTCAGTTTCCACCATCTTAGCAACTAAGAGAAAGCCCTGTTAGTGAAGTGAGCA
>PVIU01006969.1:0-50000 GCA_004026605.1 Ondatra zibethicus | reverse complement strand
TAAGATAAATACGGCTTTGGTCTGCCTGGCTCTCAAACTTGGGTTTTGTTCATTGGCATAAGGACTTAGCACACACTTGCTGAGTGCATAAGTAGATGTTGCACAAATGCCAGCATTGACCATTTAATATCATTTTATATTTTGAAGTTGTTAAATAAGATTTTTTAGGTTCCCTAATTTGGATTTCTTTGTTCTTTAAGTGTCATTGGACTTTTTCTCCGTTTGTTTGCGGGGGCGGGGTGTTTTGACCAATGCTGTATAGGCCTGGCCCTTATGCTTTAGCTTCCTGAGTGCTGGGAGTTACAGGCGTGCACCATGCATTTCTTTGATCCCTAGCAGGGGCTCCTTTTCAGACAGACCCATTGCCTTCCTGTTTTAGCATCTGTTCCAGGCAGGAACACCCTTTGTGTCCATCGCTGTCTTTCTGATGGCATCTTATCCAGTCTTCACTAGCCTGTGTTCCTCCTGCAGGTCATTGGCAAAGGCAGTGAGAAATCTGATGACAGCTCCTATGATGAGAAATACTTGATTGCCACCTCAGAGCAGCCCATTGCAGCTCTGCACCGGGACGAGTGGCTGCGGCCGGAGGACCTGCCTATCAAGTATGCTGGCCTCTCCACCTGCTTTCGTCAGGAAGTGGGCTCGCATGGCCGTGATACCCGTGGTATCTTTCGAGTCCATCAGTTTGAGAAGGTGAGTAGATGAGAGTAGGGAGAGTGGTTTCTTTGTACTGTCCAGATCATCACAGGAGGGGCATGATCACATGACCACACTCTCAGAGCCCCAGTACATACAGCTTTCCCACTCATTGCTGATATCTTTGTGGAAAATGCAGAAAGTGGCTTTGTGCACAGACTAGAACAAAGCTCCCTGAATCTTCTGTGCCAGTCTCACCACTTATTAGCTTTGTGACCTCCTAAAGAAGAGGAATGGTGGCATCCACCTCCCTAGACAGACTGGACAGCAAATGAGTATGCTAGGCACTTAGCACAAGATGGTGACTGTAGAATCCGTTGTCCCGGTTGTTGCAGTCCAGTCAGTTCAAGCGCTGATCTCCTTTGGGGCCCAGCCTGGCCTGTCTCCCCGTGTGGGTTAGCTTGCTGCTAGACCGTCTCTACTTCAGCCCTTCAGTTTATGCAGCCATCACTACTGTCCTGTCTCCTTACACCTCCTGTGCAGATTGAACAGTTCGTGTACTCGTCGCCCCATGACAATAAGTCGTGGGAGATGTTCGAAGAGATGATCGGCACCGCGGAAGAATTCTACCAGTCTTTGGGGATCCCTTACCACATTGTGAATATTGTCTCAGGTACGGAGCTCCGCATCCCCCCATTCTCCCCTTTCTGCATTTCACAGATCGCTATTGCCAGCTGAGCCACCCCACAAAGAGCTAGCTCTCAGCTCAAGTCATTACCCGTAGTCATTAAAATATCACACCTTCTCCCTGGGAGTGTTTGGTGATGAGCTCTGAGTGTGACTTCCCTTCTGGGGCTACGATGTGAAGTGAAGGGTTCTTGAGGTGCGCTGCAGAGGCCTTCTGGAACCCCATCCGTCCTTCCTGAACCTAGGGTTCCTTTTCAGGCTCTTTGAATCATGCTGCCAGTAAGAAGCTCGACCTGGAGGCCTGGTTCCCAGGCTCAGGCGCCTTTCGTGAGTTGGTCTCCTGTTCTAATTGCACGGATTACCAGGCTCGCCGGCTGCGAATCCGATATGGACAGACCAAGAAGATGATGGACAAGGTAGTTAGCCCCCAGGGAAGTGGGCAACAGGGCCTTCTGCACAGGGCCCATTTTTCTTATTTTTCTTTCTTAAGAGTCTATTAGTTTTCAGCTCAGTCTAGACCCAAAAGAAATTAGAAATGACTTCTCCTGAGTCAGGCCTGGGTTCTTAGAGACAGAAACCTAGCCTAGCCCTATTCTACAAGGTGATTCAAGCTTTTCTCTCTTTGCCTTTGTTTTCCTGAACTCCAGAGAAAGAGTAATCTCCGTTTCTCCACACAGAACAAGTTGGAGGCAGTGTCTGCCCTCTTTTCACCCAAGAAGGTCAGGTTGTAAGCTCATCTCTTAAGCAGTCTTTAGAGCTGGCCTTGTGGCACACGCCTTTAATCCCAGCTCCTGGGAGGCAGAGGCAGGTGGATCTCTGTGAGTTTGAGGCCAGCCTGGTATACAGATCTGTATGTTCCAGCACAGCCAAAGCTACACAGAGAAACTGTCTCAAAAAAATAAAGAAACAAATAATTAAATAAATAAACAAACCCAGTTTTCAGACCCTGATCTCTCCTGAGTTGGTTTGGGGTGGGTTAAAAGGAGGACCATGCTGGTGGTTTCTTCCCTCCCACCAGATCCTCTGAAATACTGGAACCTACTGTCTGTCACGCATGCAAGCATGCAGAGTCTTCCAGGGTTATCCTGCAGGCAGTAAATACAAAACAGTTAAAGTTTTACAAAGCTGGAAGTGGGTTAAAGCCGCGCTTTGGATTGGGGAAGGAATGGCTGAGTGGCTAGTTCTGGTCGTCAGGAAGATCATCCGAGGACTGGGTTTAATGTTCCCCATGGAACCTGCTCTTCCCAGGTGGAGTTTGTCCATATGCTGAATGCCACGATGTGTGCTACCACCCGGACCATCTGCGCCATCCTGGAGAACTACCAGACAGAGAAGGGCATCATTGTGCCAGAGAAGCTGAGGGAGTTCATGCCACCAGGTACAGCTCCTCCATCTTCACACCTTTCTGAAGAGGCCCTTTGCACACTATACTCCATTTTCATATGAGACCAGTCCCCATACTTCTGCCTACCCCACGGTGCTGGGAACATAGCATGGGTGTCGTACACAGATCCTAAACTCAGACTGGGGAAGAAAATAGTAGAGAAGTCCCTCCATCTTGGGGGTTCCCCTTCACTGAAAGAATTATTGTCTACAGTCTTCACTGAGGTCCTTGGGCTCTGACAGAAATGGCAGGTCACTTAGTGGACTCTTCCCTCGCAGGGCTCCAGGAACTGATCCCATTTGTGAAGCCTGCACCCATTGACCAGGAGCCGTCTAAGAAGCAGAAGAAGCAGCATGAGGGCAGCAAAAAGAAAGCAAAAGAGGTTACCCTGGAGAGCCAGCTGCAGAACATGGAGGTCACCGAGGCCTGAGCGGTCCCCTCCAGTGTGCCAGACTTCCTTTCTGTCCGCCGGGATCTCTGACCTGCCTTGGAGCAGGGAGGCCGAGTACCACTCCTCACCCTGTCCCATCTGACTGCACAGCCGATGGGGAACCATCTGCCATGTACCAAACAGGTGTTCCCATCTCCTTGCATGGGCCAAGGGTCTCCTCACTGATGACTGCTGAACCATGCAATAAAGCATTTCTGGGGAAGGCACGCGACTTCCTCAGTCTGCTCCCCGGGCGTGAACCCTGTCTCTGCTGGGTCTCCCAAGTAAGGCTCCTCTGTGTAGTGCAGAGTCCTTCAGCCAGTCAGGGAAAGCTTTTTAGAAAGCCTAGAATTGTAACACAAGCTTTCAGGACAAGGATCATGATTCTCTGTCAATTCACCCCTGCCTCAAGGCAAAGAAGCTTCGAGACCAGTATGGTGGAAAAGCCGGCTAGCATTTACATTCCCTAGGAAGGGCTCCTTGGAAAGGGGAGAAGGCTGGTCGTGGTAGCTGACACTCAGCATGAGCTGTGGTTATGAGCAGCAGCTTCTGTGTTTATAGCTGTCCGCGTGTGGGGAGACTCGCCACATAGCAGTAATTTAGTGTCAGAGGCAGGGCAGAGGAGTGTAGTTCCTCTGTCCTCAGGGACTCCCACTGTGCCCTAATAGCTGGGCACCTGCACCCTGGGGAAAGTAGTATTCAGGCTTTCTTCCTTCCCCAGCTCCCTTTCATCTGTGATCTGTATCCTCGACTCTAATGACACCCTAGGTCAGTCTAGCGCTTGTCTCCTGGCAGGGTAAAGCGCCTCCTCTAGATGCTCCCTTTTATCTTCCTATGGTCCCAGAAGGTAGGGTGGGGACGTGATTATACCCATCCCCGAGTGGGAGAGTGAGGTTGTGTGGCCAGGTGGTAGCCTGGCTCAGAGTGACCGCATTTGTCTCTTAGGGAGCTCAAGTGTGCCCTAGCCTGGGATGGGCCCTTAGCTCAGCTCACTTCTGCTGCTTTGGCCCAGTACCGAGCAGGGAACGAGCCCAGTGCTCTGCTCCTGCTGGGGGGTAGTCCCATTAACCTTGCTCTTGGCATGCCTATCAAAACTGGGTGCTGCAAGGGTGACCACCAAGGCTCCGTTGCCTGCTGTGCCAGCTGGGGGCCTCCAGGCAGGTCCCATGGCCCATTGGTCTCAGCCCTGGGAAAACAAAGCCTGGCTAAGAGGACAAAAGCAGGCTGCTCCCATTTGTAATTCAGGGCCAGAAATTCACATTCCCATAACCTTAACATTCAGTTTGAAGAAAAGCAGCTTGAACCATGATTGGGAGGCTAGGCTGCCCCGCTTAAAAGTCTATTAGGAATGTCTAGGTGGCCCCGTGTCTGTCTTGGGCCTGGCCGAGGTCTCCATGGCTGCCTTCCCCACTTCTATATCCTGTCTCTTAATGCCTATAGTCTTCTGGCACAGGGTGCTTTCTGGTCTTGCTGGATCAGCTCTTGCCTCCCCTGCACTGACTGACTTCCTCTTTACCTAGCTAGTTTTCTGCAGCTGGCTGTACTTGGACTCCAGACGACTTGAACAGTTAGTCATTCTTCCCACACCTGTCTTCCTCTGTGTGAGCCAGGTGGTCGGTTTCTTATTTTGTGTTTGTTTTTTTCTCTGAGACAGGGTCTTACTATGTTGCCCTGGCTATCCTGGAACTAGCTCTATAGACCAGGCTGGCCTCGAACTCACTCAGCTCCGCCTGCAGGTGTGCACCACCATGCCCACCTGCCAAGTGGCCTGTTAAACAGATGCGTTCCTCCTTCCTGGAACCAGAGGAGAAAGAAACATAGCTGGCAGAGATCTTCCTCACAAGAACCTGTTGGCAGGTGGGCATGCCCTCCGACCCTGTTGATAAGCTCCCTGAGAGCAGAGCTTACAGAGAGAATAGGACATAGTCTCCACTCTCACTCTACTGGGAGGGTGTGGCTTCCTCTCCTCCAGAGCGAACCAGACTCCTTTCCTGGGAGCAGTGGCCCTGCCTGATGCAAGCCTTGTTTGGGATGGGCTGACCCACCTGGAGGCTGAGCAATTGGGAAGGAGCCCAGATAACCTTGACTCCACCCGTAGTTGCCTCAGCAGCCTCCAGCGGATGCCCTCATCCCTGGCACTTCGACTGCCCCATCTCCAACCTCAGCTACCAGGTTACCTCAGCAAACAACCCCCAGAGGCCCTGTGGAGTGAGTCAGAGCCCTGAGTCCCTTAGTAGCTTTAGGTTCCCACACCCAGGAATCCAGGTCCCAAAATGCAGGTCTGTGTGCATCAAGTAAGCTGCTGGGACCTGATGTTTGTCCTGACTACCAGAGAGTCAACTACAAGTCAGGCTTCCGAGGATGCTCAAAGGTCAGGCAGGCGCGTTGGACCCACTGTTTGCTAGGACCAACCTGAGCTCAGCCTGCTGTGCAGATCCCCTCCCCCCCAGTCAAGCATACGCTCCCCTAGGCTGACCCCCCACTCCCGGGAACAGACTCCCTACAGTCTGCCCAGCTTTACCTTTGCTGAAGCTTCTCCCGTTTATGCTGGATCCACAGGATACCTCCCCCCCAACTCCGGTACTCCTACGGGGGTGCCTAGGGCAGTCCTGGCTGAGCTCCCAGGATAAGTCTGACAGGCAGAACTGGGATGGGCCCCAGAGAAATGTGTTGCATGTCACAGCCTGTGCCAGGATGAGGGGCCTCTACTACTCTCCCAGTCACCTCCCAGCCTGGGGTTCCTCAGCAGCCCCTCCCAGACAGGCACAAAAGGGGTGCATCCTCGCGGCCCCCACCTACATAAGGGCCCGACTGAGCTTAAGGCTCCGCCTCTGACGTTGCCCTTTTAAGAGCCCTCCCAATGGGGGCGGGGTACTGCAGGCAGAGTCTTGCAGTAACCCTGCACTGGGCTGCTCCCCCACCAAGGTGCCTGGAAAGACCTATATCCCAGTTCTCCAGGCTTTGGTCAGAGGCAGAGGGTCCGGTGATCTCTGAGGGGACAAATACCTTTTCCTGGAGGAGGTACGGATCTTCTCTAGCTGCACTAACCGGCTGGTTTGACAACCCTGCGTTTTGGAGTCTCATATCCCTTAGTAAGATTGGCCCCCACCCGCTCGCCTACAGAAGCCTGCTGTCAGAAATAGTCTGGGAAATTACATTTGTTGAGGTGTAAATTGCTGATAAGAAGGTATGGCCCTTAAGGGACAATTGGATTTTAAATCCTGAAACTGAAGAATTAAGCTCCGAATTGAGAATAGCATCCACCCCTTCCATCTTGTGTCAGGAAAAAAAATCTTTTTATTATTTCAAACCACCCCTATCCTTGTGCCCAGTGTTTCATACTCTGTCTCCTGGGTCTTATTCTTAAGCTAGCTTTCTCAAATTTCCTCTCCTCTGCCCCCTCTCCCCCAATATCAACCTGCTTACCCTGTCCCCCATCTTCTGACGGCATCCTAGCTGTTTTTATTTTTTATTCTTCATCAAGGGACTCTTGCAATTCTACTGCCTCATCAGTATCCCCAGCCCTCTGGTGTCTACCTCTTAGGGGGAATGCGGAATGTCCCAGGTAGAAGAAAGCTTGAGTTGCAGAGGGAAGGTTTGAGTTGAGGCTAAGGAAGTAGCTTGGGGAAAGAAAAAAAACAGCACCTGGCTGTTTCCATAAGCATCTGGGACCTTGTGTTTCCATATGCCTGGTCTTCAGTAATGCTTGGGACTCCCAAGCATGCAGACTGAGCCTCTCTGGGATCGCAAGCTCCGAGTCCTTACCTGATCTGTCTTTGTCCCCTCAATATGTCCACATGTATCCCTGCCCCAAACACCCAGGAGTTACCCTTGGCAGTTTCCTGCTCTGCATCTCAGGCCAGTCTGCACCGAGTTCTCATTGTGAGATCTGCTCATCTGCTTGGTATACAGACCACAGGTCCCCTGCAGACACAGCCTCCTTAGGATACCAAAATAGCCGGTGGTGGGTGAGCCAAGCTCCTCCTCTAGGAAGGGCTGGTGACATGCCTCAGCTGGGAAAGCCACTTACCACCAAGCATGCTGAAGAGTTGATCTGCAGGACTCACATGTGGAGGCAGAGGACCAACTCCTTCAGGCTGTCCTCTGACCTCTGAAAGTATATGCATGTACACACAGTGAATAAGTGAAGGGGGGTTCCCTTTCCCATTTTCATAGACAAATCTTAGTGAATGTGGTCTGGCAACAGCAGCTGCCTCAGTCCACACCAGACTTCTTGGTCAGACCCAGTGTCTTGCAGGAGCTTCATTCATGTGTTGTCTGCCTGTGCACTACCTTCTCCGTCTCTTTGGCAACCTTAACAGCTAAGTTATTCACAGCTTTGTGGTTTTCTGCACAAGCCTCAGCCCCAGGCTCCGCCTTATCTTTGCGGTGCTCAGGGACCACATCCAACCTCAGCTGCATTTGGGATGGACCTTAACATCATTATAGAATATTAGTTTTTTAAAATTATTTTTATTTTATATGCATTGCGTGTCTGTATGAAGGTGTCAGAATCCCTGGAGCTGGAGGCACAGACCGGTAAACTGCCGTGTGGGCGCTGGGAATTCAACCCAGGTCCTCTGGAAGAGCAGCCAGTGCTCTTAACCGCTGAGCCATCTCTCCAGCCCCAGAGTGCTAGCTTTTTAAGTCATTCCCTAATATCTCTGGCACTATGGATAGAACCTGCCATGGTGAAGGTATCTGTGCCATCTTTAATTGAGCCCAGTTGAAAGTCTCACAGTTGGGGCATCAGGCCTGCTATCTTTAGGTACAGGTGGCAATAAGGATGCAGTTTTGAGGCTAAAGTGACACCCAACTGCCTCCCAGATGGAAGTTCCAGGCATGAAGAGACACCTGGCAGACATCTGTGCCGTCCGCCTATCGATTCATTTACTTCTTTGATTCCTATTTCCTGAGTGTCTACCATGTGTCAGGTCACATACTAGATGTGAGGTGTTTGGGACACAGTCTCCCCCCAGTCCTGTGGATAACAGCTGTGGACCAAGTAAATTGACAGGTGCATGCCCTATGTAATTGCTAATTGCCATACATGAAGAAAGGGGCATTTAAGACTTCTCTGTTCAGCAACTGGGAAGAGGTCCAGTATCCAGAACAGAATGAGGAGTAGAGGGAGAATCTAGGCCACTTTATGGGTTAAAGATTTTGGGTTTTTTTCCAGTGTGCAACAGGGCAGGGTTCTCAGAAGGAAAGCAGCATACTCGGACTTTAGTGCAAAATGTTACTCTCTGTGAAGGACACCATGAAAGGTCCTTAAATCATATAAATCCTTTGAGGGCATGGTGGCTCACACCTGGGATGCAGAGGCGGGTGGGTCTCTGTGAGTTCAAGTCCAGCCTGCTCTACAGAGTGTGTTCCAGAACACCAGGGCTGTGTAGAGAGACCCTGTCTCACAAAATTGGAAAAACAAAAGCAAAATATAGATAAATCCAAAGTGTGGCACCTTAACAAGAAAACAGGTCTGGACCCTTTATATTATGTCATTTAAAAAGAGAAGGGAAAGTGCCGTATGGGACAGCGAGGTGGCTCAGCAGGGAAAGGCACTTGCCAAGCCATGACGATGAGTTGAGCTCCAGATCCCATGGTAGATGGAGAGAACTAATTCCTGAAAGCTGACCTTTGACCTCCACAGGCACATCATGGCAAGCATGCACCCACACTCATATAACACATTATACATACCAAGCATACCAGTAATAATAAGTTAAAAAGCAGCACATGACTAGAAGGTATGCACAAAAATCTGGCTTGAAAAGCAGAAACTTCAAAAGATCGTTAAGAGTTTCGCTTGGACTGGGCACGAGATCGTGCTAGGAACTCTCACTCATGCGCCTGGTTGTGGCCATGGCAGAGCCCCTGTGGATGAGCAGGGGAAGGAACATGGGCCTGCATCTCTGGTACAGCCTGCTGAGGGGCCCAGAGTAGAGGTAGTCCAAAAGCTGTGGGAAATACGGCAGTGCCAACAGTTATTGAACCTAGGGAGAAAGTATTTATTATAGCATCCTTTTTAACTTATTTTTTTTTCGAGACAAAGTCTATGTATTCCAGGCTAGCCTTAAACTCCCTATGCAGCCAAGGATGATAGCCTTGGCCTTCCTGATCTCCTGCCGCCACCCCTTAAGTGCTGAGACCTCAGGCTTGCATCACTGAGCCCAGTTTATGCAGCGCTGTGGTCTGAACCAGGGCTCCAGGAATGCTTGACAAGCATCCTATTGAGCTACATCCCCAGTGTGTCTTGTTTTGTTTGCTTTTGAGACGGGGTTTCCTTGTGTAGCTCTGGCTAGCCTGGAGCTTGCTATATAGTCCATGCTGCCCTTGAACACAGTACTGGGATCAAAGGTGCGTACCCGCCACACACTTTTCCTCATCCTCTGGCTCTTATAGTCTTCCCACCCTCTCTTCTCCAGTATTCCCTGAGCCTTGAGTGGGGGTGGGGTGATCTAGACATTTATGGCTGAGCACGCTACAGTGTCAGTTCTTAGCACTTTGGCCGGTTATGAGCCTCTGGATTAATTAACTCTGGAGAAACTCCTCTAGCCAAAGTTGAGAGCAGCACTGCTAACCCCTGGATAGAAATGTAACTGTTTAGAAGGCAGCTTGACAGCGTGACTGTTTGGCAAAACAAGTGTCAGGTTCCTTCTAGGGCCTATGTCCTTCACAGCCAAGGGCTTTTGACCAGGCTTACAGTACCTGGTATGAATTTGCTAGTGTGGGAAGGGCCTCGAATCCAATCAGAAATTAGCTGATTACCCCCATAACTTTCATGCCTCTATTGTACCAGTGGGTACATCGTGTAGCGTTCAGGGTTTATTGCTGAGTGAGACCACTGCTGACCTTTCTCCCCGGTGGCCTTTCCAGCACCTTCTGGCACTGTGAAAGCTGGCCAGTAGGGAAGAAGTTTTCTGGTCAGTTCCAGCCAGAATCCTCTACGTCCTATAACCAGAGTGTGTGGTGTCTTCAGCAGCAGGATCTCTTTATTTTTTGTTTGCTTTCTATTTTAAGACAGCTCTCACACTATAGACCAGGTTGGTCTCATAGAGATCTGTCTCTGCCTCCCTAGTGCTGGGATTAAAGGCATGCGCCAGCAACAATTGGGTCTTACCATCTACTTCTGGTGGGCAATCAAGAGCAACGGCAATAAGCTGGGTTGTTTGGGGAAACTGTGACCTTCCTGAGAGGTGTACCACACCTGGCACTGAAATTTCCATTTCATGCAGGGTCATGTGTTCAAACTCCACTTTAACACACACACACACACACACACACACACACACACACACACACACACACACACAGTTTTCTTTCTCTTTTTTTAAAGATTTATTTATGCATTTTGTGTACATGAATGTTCCATCTGCCTGCAGGCCAGAAAAGGGCATCAGACGGTTGTGAGTCACCATGTGCTTGCTGGGAACTGAACTCAAGATCTCTCTGGAAGAGCAACTAGTGCTCCTAACTGCTCAACCATCTCTCCAGCCCACATACACATTTTTCTAATTAAATTAGGTTTAATTTAATTCTCTAATCTAATTTAGATAACTTAGTAGGCTTCCATAAGGGTTTTGGCTAACCCATGCCCCACCCTCTCCTCTCATTTATCCCCTCCCCATCTTCACTTAAACCTTTAATACCCTTATTCATCCCCACCACTTTCTCATCCCAGGTCATTCTCGAGAATTTACACTTAAAATTTGTGTGTGTGTGTATGTACGTGTGTGTACAGGACCAGATCATTCTCAAGAACTTACATTTTAAAATTTTTATTATTAGTGGGGGGCACGGGGACTTGCCACAGCACATGTGAGGAGGCCAAAGAACAATTTTGTGGAGTTTGTTTTCTCCTACCTTTGTGTGTATTCCAGGCATCAAACTTGGGTCTGTAGTATCATCAGATGAACCAGTTCCTTCCTTCCTTCCTTCCTTCCTTCCTTCCTTCCTTCCTTCCTTCCTTTCTTTATTTCTTTCTTTCTTTTAGTTATTTTTCTATTCCTGTGATAAACACCATGACCAAGACAGCTTGTAGAAGGAAGGGTTTATTTAGGCCTACAGTTTCAGAGGAATAGAGTCTTTCGCTTTGCTATTCTATACTGTGGCAGGAGCAGCAAGCTGAGAGCTCACATCTTGTCACTATATGGTCCTGACTGTCCTAGATCTCCAGATGTAGATCAGGCTCCAAAGTCTCAAAGGCTGCCTCCAGTACCAAACTTCCTCCAACAAAGCTGAACCTCCTAAACCTCCCAAAGAGTGCAATCACTGGGTACCAAGTGTTCAAATGCCAGAGAGGGACCCCCCCCCATTGAACCTGCCATGGTGTATGTGTGTGTGTGCCCGTGTGCTCACGCATACACGCACACAGAAGTCAGAAAACAGCCTCAGCTGTCCGTTCCACAGGTTCAAGCTTTTCAGGTTGCTGATTAGATCTGCCAGTTCCCACCTTCCCAGTGTGGGACTATAAAAGTAAACAGAGAGACACTTAGTTGTTTTTTCTGTGGGTCCTGGGCTTGGAACTCAAGCCTTCACACTTGCAAGGCAAGCATTTTACCTCCTTAACTCCCTGTCCCAGCTGCTTCAGAAACATCCCGCCTAAGTTACATTAGAGCCAGGGCCATGCCTTGTCCCAGTGTGTACTTGCCATAGGCCTAGAGGCTAGTCTTCAATATAGTTCCCAGCACACCACACACGCCCTTTTGAGTTAGGGTTTAGCTATATTGTATGGGCTGACCTGGGACTCTGATTCTTCTACCTCAGCATCCTACCTGAGCCTCCAAAGTAGCTGAGATTACAGACATACAGTATATTCTCTTATGTCTGTCAGACTTCACTGGACCTGGGTAGGAACAGGTAGGCAGAAGACCCAGAGTTCCTTATATTTGAAAATTTCCATGATGCAAGCAGCCCTTTTAGGGGGCTCAACACCAGGGTCACCCCATTTTGAGTCTCCCGGTGATGCATATAAGACTTGCAATTTTCCCTCCTGTTCCAGGAAGATAGAAAAAGCTGAAGAGTGAGAGGAGACAGCTGTCCATCCCCCTAAGGGGTTGAAGCTAGGAGGAGATTAAGTACTATTTTCCAGCTGTGTTCGGAGATGAAAGAAGGGTTCCTTACACACCCCAACCTGTCTTCCTTGAGCAGAAAGGCCGCTTACTTGGAGGAAGAGCTGGAGGCCCGAGCCTTCCCTGGCAGCCCTGGCCTCCTGGCTGGGTTTCAGAACCATGGCCACATTCCAGAGTCCAAGTTGCTCTTTCCTCTACCCGAAAGCTCATTTTGGTAGCACAGGGAGCCAGATGAGCAAAGAGCTACAGTTTCTGCATGTGTTGGCTTGGGCCTTCATCAAAAACGAGTCTCATTACCCAACCCCAATTCAAAGGATAATTAACAGACAGTATAATTTCCAAGCATTCTCTGCACCACATGGCTATTAAATGAAAAGCGAAATGCCCACACAATCCCTGGATCCTCCCAAACCAGAGTCTGAGGAAGTCAGGAGAGGCAGAGCCCTGGCCAGACCACTTATACCACTCCTATATGTGGAGTGACTTTGTCCAGGGGAAGGAAGTTCATCTTGGGTCAGATGGTAGGTTACTCCAGGGGTCCTCCTCCAACCCTACCCACCCACCACTCCCAGGAAAACAGTCTAACACAGCCTTCTACCCAGCTTCTCTTATATTCCCTGCAGGGGAAGGAAAACTGGCTTGCCATTCTTGGCATGGCTGTGAGGCCACATGGGGGTTCTCTGGTCTAGAGCAAAGGTGGGAGTCCTTTACTGTGACTAACTAAAAGTAACCTTGCTGTGAACAGAGGGCCACCATGGAAGACGGCATCTGACTCGATGCTCTTCAAAGCAGATCCCTAAGGTTCCCCAACGTCCTCAGAGCAGCCCAGGGATTCTTGGTCAGAGTGACAGGAGAAGGGGGAAGACACAGGCTCCATACTTTGTCCCAGGCATCTGTTTCCTAGCTGAAGACTTGGGTCAGAAAGATGGCTCAGGGGAAAGCATGTTCTGCACAAGCCTGGCACTCCGGGTCCAAGGCCTGAAGCCCTCCGTGGAAGGAAAGAAACAGTTCTCAAAAGTTGTGTCTGGTTACGGCATATGCCTTTGATCCTCAGGGGCAGAAGGAGGCTGATCTCTGTTAGTTCAAGGCCTACCAAGGCTACAATAGTGAGACTCTGACTAAAAAACAAACAAAGAAAACAAAAGTAAGAAAAAAATCAGACACATGTAATAAAAGAAATCAGTGAAAAATTCAAAAATATTACATGCAATAAAACAAGAAATTTTAATTAATTAAATTAATTAGGGATTAAATTAAACAGAAATCCACCTGCCTTTACCTGCCAAGTGAGTACTGGGATTAAAGGTGTGTGCTACCATTTTTTATTTTTTTATGTATGGGGTATTCTGCCTGCATGTATGTCTGCGCACCATACCAGTGTAGGCCAGAAGAGGGGATTGGATCCTCCAGGGACAAAAGTTACAGCTGGTAATGAGCCACCATGTGGGTGCTGGGTTTGAACTAGGGTCCTCTGGAACAGCAACCAGTGCTCTTAACCACTGAGCCATCTCTCTAGCCCCTAAAGTTTTTTTATGAGAAAGATCTTCCACGATAGCCCATCCTACCTACTCAGTCCAGTACTAGAGATAGAATTAAGAGCCTTGAGTAGCTAGGCAAATACTGAGCTCTATTCCCAGCTTGCCAAAAACACTTTTGCTTTTGTTTCTGAGACAGGATCTCCTGCAGCCTCAATATATAGCCAAGGATGACCTGTTCCACCTGCCTCTGCTTCCCAAGTTCTGGGATCTTAGGCCTGAGTCACCAGACTCAACTTAAACCTTTTATTTTATGTATTTATTGTGTGTGTGTGTGCTTGCTTATGGAGTATAGCAGTTGATATTTGTTTTTTTGTTGGTGGTGATCATTTTATTGTTTGTGTTTTGGTTTTGGGGTTTGTTTTTTGTTGTTGTTTTGTTCTTTTGTTTTGTTTTGTTTTGTTTTCTAGCTATCCTGGAACTAGCTCTTGTAGACCAGGCTGGCCTCAAACTCATAGAGAGCCACCTGCCTCTGCCTCCTGAGTGATAGGATTAAAGGTGTGCACCAACACTGCCCAGCTGTATTTGATATTTTTGAGACAGAATTCAACGAACCTTCATGGCATCAGTTAGGCTGACCAGCAAACTCTTAGGATCCTCCTGTGTCTACTTCCCTGACACCGAGAGGACAGATGTGCACTACTGTGCCCAGCCTTTTAATTAATTCATTTCTTTTTATTTTAGAGACTATAATATAATTACATAATGTCTCCCATCTCTTTCCTCCCCTCAAGCCTTCCCGTATACCCTTCCTTTACCTCTTACAAGCTCAGGGCTTCTTTTTCTCATTAATTGTTGTTGCATGCATATACACATTTATTTATACATGTATGTTCCTATAAACAACCTGCTCCATCTGTATAATGTTACTTGTATTTTTCAGGGCAGACCATTTGGTATCGGATAAGCAGCTGGTACTCTTCCTTGGCAAAGACCATTTCTCCCACTCGGAATTCCTTAGTTGCCCCCCGGTCTCTCTCCTGTCTACATTGCCCTTATTCAGCTCATGGTTAGGCACTCGTGTTGGTGCTGCTGTGCCCACCTTTTTATGTGGGTGTTGGGTTTCTAAACGCAAGACCTCGTTCTTGCACAGTATGATGCTAAGCTCTTAGGACCCACCACCCAGCTCCCAAATGCACCACACAAGAAGTCTTGTTCTTAACTACAAACATTCAGGCTTAGCTTGGCTTGTTTCTTGCCTGCTTTTCCTTAACTTCTATTACCCCATCTACTTTTTATCTCTGGGCTTTTCCCATTCTCTTGCTTCTGTAGATCTTACTCTTACTCCATGGATTGCTGTGTAGCTGGGTGGCTCGTCCCTAATGTCCTCTTCCTTCTCTAGCTACTTCTCCTTCCCTATTCTCCCAGATTTTTCTTTCTATGTATCCTCTCTACCTGCCAGCCTCGCCTATCCTTTCTCCTGCCTCACTATTGGCCATTTAGCTCTTTATTAGACCATCAGGTGTTTTAGACAGGCAGCGTTAAAGAGATGCAACATAAACAAAAGCAGCACACCTTAACACAATACTCCCTACACAGCAGTTTCTTGGCTGACTGAGCCATCTCCTGGAACCCAGATTGCCACCCTACTCTAATCTTTTGGAAATCAATCACTTTACTCAAGTCTCTCTCATTCTATGAAAGGGAAATTGTCCAAGTCACATAGCTAGCATGTGAGGGTTGGGGACAATCCTGAAAAGCCTCAGTCTCCTTCCTCAGACAAGCTGACACCCTCATTTCTCAGGGTGTGAGAGGGAGAGAGGCCCTCTGACTTGCCCAGCCTTACTTCCTGGCTCTTTGGGACCATATTCTTGTATGTACCCCTCTCGTGGGTTTTTCATACCCCTTCCAGAAGAAGGTCCTGTGGTCCTGTTCCATGAAGGGCCCAGGAATCCTGCACAATGTGACTCTCTCTAGTCACAAAACTGCGGTAGAAGGAGGACAGAAGTTGGAGATTGATCCGGAGGGACCAGGAGGTCTGATGTCAATGGAGCCACATGTCCTAAGACCCAGGAAGCCTGGGTCCTCTGCAACCGACTCTCCCTGGGCCTAGAAATTCGGCAGTGTTAGTGTATTTGCTATTCTGGACCTCCTAGTTTACCTCTCCTGAACTGCCCAAGTGGTACCCAAGATGTATCAAAGATGTGCTTGTCGGAGACATCCAAGTAAGATGACAACTTCTGGGATCTGGGGGAGACTTTGTTAAGTGTTGAACGAAGCCTTTTTAGTTCTGTCTGACCTGGGACCTGTAGGATGAGGCAGCAATGAGGGTTCTCATGAGTAGTAAGACTGGAAAGTTGCCTTGTGTGTCTGCGCTTCACCCCCCTCACCCCCCACGAAGACCTTCAGAAGATTTTGAAAGCTCACTAGCTATACAGTGCGACGTGATTATCATTCCCTGTTTGGCGTCTGATTGCTCATTCCTCTTTAAACTGTGGTTGGGATCCAGGACTGGTCGGGAGCATGTCTGATGAACTGGGAAGAAAAATGCTACCAGCGGCGGGAATCTTGGAGCATCTGTGCAGAAGAGGGCGCTGGGTGGGACCCACCTCCTTCGGCGCGTTGGGCGTCGCCGCTTTAAGACGGCGGCGGCGCGAGCAGGTCTATGGTAATGAGCCGCCGCCACAGCCGCTCTGCAGAGCTTGTCCGCCCGCCGGGGAGGCGAGGGAACGCGGGTCTGGGCCCGGGACCGCGGCGACCGGCAGTAGCCGCGGCGAGAACGCGGGGAACGAGAGGGTGGCGCAGGGCGGTCGTTGGCAGCCAGGCCCGGGCCGGAGCGTGCGGCTCCGCAGGCGCAGGTGGGCGATCTCTCGCGGGCAGAGGGGACACCCTAGATCTCGGGAACCGGGGACCCGGCAGAGCCAGGGGTCCTCGCGGCCCGCGGGAGCAGGTGGAGAGCGCCCAGAACGCAGGTGGAGGCGCAGCGTGAGCCCGCAGTGGTCGCGGTGACTCGGAGCCGGGCAGGCTTCGGGAGTAGGGTAGCCCGGCGCATCGTGGGGCTCAGAGCGCGGCGCCGCCGAGCCATCTAGGTGCAGGCCCTGAGGGACGCACAGGTGGCCCCCGGGGACCGGCGCCCTGGCCCGGGCATGAGGCGCGGCGGGGCCGGCAGGAGCCGGAGGAAGAGCCGCCGCGGCTGTTGACCCGGCTGGCCGGGAGCGGGGAGAGATGCGGAGCCGGGCTGCCAGCGCCCCCCTCCCAGCGCCGCTGCTGCCGCTGCTACTGCTACTGCTGCCGCCGTCGCCACTACTGGGAGATCAAGTGGGGCCCTGTCGTTCTCTGGGGTCCGGGGGACGCGGCTCCTCTGGGGCCTGCGCCCCCGTGGGCTGGCTCTGCCCAGCCTCCGCTTCGAACCTCTGGCTTTACACCAGCCGCTGCAGAGATTCGGGTATTGAGCTTACTGGCCACCTGGTGCCCCACCACGATGGCCTGAGGGTCTGGTGTCCAGAATCAGGGGCCCATATCCCTCTTCCACCATCCCCTGAAAGCTGCCCCTGGAGCTGTCGTCTCCTGGGTATTGGAGGACACCTTTCTCCACAAGGCAAGCTGACCCTGCCTCAAGAGCACCCTTGCTTAAAGGCCCCACGGCTCAGATGCCAGTCTTGCAAGCTGGCACAGGCTCCAGGGCTCAGGGCTGCGGAAGGATCACCAGAGGAATCTATGGGTGGGCGCAGGAAAAGGAATGTGAATACAGCCCCCCAGTTCCAGCCTCCCAGCTACCAGGCCACAGTGCCCGAGAACCAGCCAGCTGGCACCTCTGTTGCATCCTTAAGAGCCATTGATCCAGATGAGGGTGAGGCAGGTCGACTTGAGTACACCATGGATGCCCTCTTCGATAGCCGCTCCAATCATTTCTTCTCCTTGGACCCAATCACGGGTACTGTCACCACAGCTGAGGAGCTGGATCGTGAGACCAAGAGCACCCACGTCTTCAGGGTCACTGCCCAGGATCATGGGATGCCCCGACGGAGTGCCTTGGCCACACTTACCATCTTAGTTACTGACACCAATGATCATGACCCTGTTTTTGAGCAACAAGAATATAAGGAGAGTCTCAGGGAGAACCTGGAGGTTGGCTATGAGGTGCTTACGGTCAGGGCCACCGATGGGGATGCCCCTCCTAATGCCAATATTCTGTACCGCCTGCTCGAGGGGGCTGGAGGCAGCCCCTCGGAAGTCTTTGAGATTGATCCCCGCTCTGGGGTGATCCGAACCCGTGGCCCTGTGGATCGGGAAGAGGTGGAATCCTACAAATTGACGGTGGAAGCGAGTGACCAGGGTCGGGACCCGGGCCCGCGGAGTTCCACAGCTGCTGTTTTCCTGTCTGTGGAAGACGACAACGACAACGCACCCCAGTTTAGCGAGAAGCGGTACGTGGTTCAGGTGCGGGAGGATGTGACCCCGGGAGCGCCGGTTCTCCGAGTCACAGCCTCCGATAGAGACAAGGGCAGTAATGCCCTGGTGCACTATAGCATCATGAGTGGCAATGCTCGCGGACAGTTCTACCTGGATGCTCAGACTGGAGCTCTGGATGTGGTAAGCCCCCTTGACTATGAGACAACCAAAGAATACACACTACGGATCCGGGCTCAGGATGGTGGCCGGCCTCCACTTTCCAACGTCTCTGGTTTAGTAACAGTGCAAGTCCTGGACATCAATGATAATGCCCCCATTTTTGTCAGCACCCCTTTCCAGGCCACTGTCCTAGAGAGTGTCCCTTTAGGCTACCTAGTTCTGCATGTCCAGGCGATTGATGCTGATGCTGGTGACAATGCCCGCCTGGAATATAGCCTGGCTGGAGTTGGGCATGACTTCCCCTTCACCATTAACAATGGTACAGGCTGGATCTCTGTGGCTGCGGAGTTGGACCGGGAAGAGGTTGATTTCTACAGCTTTGGTGTAGAAGCCCGAGATCATGGCACCCCAGCGCTTACCGCCTCAGCCAGTGTCAGCGTCACCATCCTGGATGTCAATGACAACAACCCAACCTTTACCCAACCAGAGTACACAGTCCGGCTCAACGAGGATGCAGCCGTGGGCACCAGTGTGGTGACAGTGTCAGCCGTGGATCGTGATGCCCACAGTGTCATCACTTACCAGATCACCAGTGGCAATACCCGAAACCGCTTCTCCATCACTAGCCAAAGTGGAGGGGGACTGGTTTCCCTTGCCTTACCTCTGGACTACAAACTTGAGCGGCAGTATGTGCTGGCAGTGACTGCCTCAGATGGTACGAGGCAGGACACAGCTCAGATTGTGGTGAATGTCACCGATGCCAACACCCACCGTCCCGTCTTCCAGAGCTCCCACTATACAGTAAATGTTAATGAGGACCGACCAGCAGGCACCACAGTGGTACTGATCAGTGCTACGGACGAGGACACAGGAGAGAATGCCCGGATCACTTACTTTATGGAGGACAGCATTCCCCAGTTCCGAATTGATGCAGACACCGGAGCTGTCACCACCCAGGCCGAGCTGGACTATGAGGACCAGGTGTCTTATACCCTGGCCATCACTGCTCGGGACAACGGCATTCCTCAGAAGTCTGACACCACCTACCTGGAGATCCTGGTGAACGATGTAAATGACAATGCCCCCCAGTTCCTGCGGGATTCCTACCAGGGCAGTGTCTATGAGGACGTGCCACCCTTTACCAGTGTCCTGCAGATCTCGGCCACTGACCGTGACTCCGGTCTCAACGGCAGGGTTTTCTACACCTTTCAGGGAGGGGATGATGGAGATGGTGACTTTATTGTAGAGTCAACATCGGGCATTGTGCGGACGCTGCGGAGGCTGGATCGCGAGAACGTGGCGCAGTATGTTTTACGAGCATATGCAGTGGACAAGGGGATGCCACCAGCCCGCACACCCATGGAAGTGACAGTCACTGTGTTGGATGTGAATGATAATCCCCCTGTCTTTGAGCAAGATGAGTTTGATGTGTTTGTGGAGGAGAACAGTCCCATCGGGCTGGCTGTTGCCCGGGTCACAGCCACTGACCCAGACGAAGGGACCAATGCACAGATCATGTACCAGATCGTGGAGGGCAACATCCCTGAGGTCTTCCAGCTGGACATCTTCTCGGGGGAGCTGACTGCCCTGGTGGATTTGGACTATGAGGACCGGCCTGAATATATCCTGGTCATCCAGGCTACATCCGCTCCCTTGGTAAGCAGGGCTACCGTCCATGTCCGCCTCCTTGACCGCAATGACAACCCACCAGTGCTGGGCAACTTTGAGATTCTTTTCAACAACTATGTCACAAACCGCTCAAGCAGCTTCCCTGGGGGTGCCATAGGCCGCGTGCCTGCCCATGACCCTGATATCTCAGACAGCCTGACATACAGCTTCGAGCGAGGAAATGAACTCAGCCTGGTCCTACTCAACGCGACCACAGGAGAGCTGAGACTGAGCCGGGCACTGGACAACAACCGGCCCCTGGAGGCCACCATGAGCGTGGTAGCGTCAGGTAAGGAAGAAGCCTGGCGGTGCTGGGGTGGGACTAGTCCTGGGGAGAGGCCTGGGCGGCCACTGGAGGTGGAGTGTCATCCAGGGAGGAGCTGGTGACCCCACTCTACCAGGTGGGTAAGCCCAGAACTGAGAGAGCAGGAACCAGCCTGAGAAGAAACCCCAGGAATCCTGGCGGCTGGCGCAGGCCCCGCCTGCTGCCCCAGGCTGGGCTGGGCTGCTTTGGTTGGCTGCCCCCTGCCTACCAGACTGTGACGTGGTGGGGGAAGTGTTGTGAGACTGCCCTGACTATGGATGCCAAGAATTGTGAAAAAAAGGGCGCGTGGAAGACTAACCAAGCTGGGGGAAGGGGAGGGAAGCCCTTGGCTGGGAGCGGGGAGGCAACTTGGCCCCTCAGCACCCCTGCCACCCTCATTAGGATGGTCCTGTGATCCCACACAGCCTTTGGCAGGTCAGAGGGCTACAGGGACACAGGGTTCCACCAAGAGGTCAGGACCCTGCTCTCCTCTTCTGCAGAGCTGCAGAATCGGCTGACATGGACTTTGTCTAGAGCATTCTTTTCCCTCCAGGCAGAAAGAGCCTGGCTCGGCTGCCCCTTCAGAGCTCCAGGCAGGAAGTGAAGCCAGAGCTCATTGTTTTCCAAACAGACCTCACTGTCCTGAGTTCTTGGTTGAGGTTTTGGTTGGGGGAAGGGTTGCAATGAAGTCAGGGCAGATGGACCTTCTGGGCCCCTAAATTCCCTGTGGGTTGTTCTTGGGGCTGCTAGGCCTTCCTTGCTGTCATGATGGCATGGGCTCAGGAAAACAGACCCAGGGATCAGAGTGCACCAGGACTCCTGAGCGTTGAGGGCAGAGACTCCAGGGTCCTGATTTGGTGGGGGGAAGAACAGAATTCTAGGGGCGTGGGAGCCTGGCCGGAACCCAGATTGGGCATTCCTGTTGCTTAGCCAAGCGCTCAGCCTGCAGACACCTCAGACAGCAGGGGTTGGGGAAGGAAAGCAGGCCTGGGTGACAGTATTCTCTCCTTTCTGTCAGTTCTGGGGTGAGAAGCAAGGTGGGCGTGAGGCAGACTCAGTAGCCAAGCACCTTCCTGAGTCTCGGAGTTGGGACTGGTGAAGGAGGGAGAGACTGTTAGCGGTTTTCCCAGGGGTGAACCCAGGCACCCCACTCCAGGCGGCTTTCACACATCAGGGAAGGGAAGATGGCCCCAGCCCCCTTCCTGCTCAGACTTCTTATGGGACAGATACTTCCTGGTCCCACCTCTCAGGGCTGCAAGGACCAGGGAGAATGAGCTTTCAAAGGCTGTGGATTCGGCTTTGAGCCACCTGAAGCCTCAGTTCCCCTCCAGGAGGAGGAAGGCTCATCTGGACCACCCTCATCTGTGCCTGGCACTAGAGGCAGAAGAAGGGGCCTGTGCCTCCTGCCCTCCATCCAGAGCCTTCTGTAAAGAATCTGGCTAGACATCTAGGGCCAGTGTGGAGGCCAGCCCCACTTAGCCTTTGTTACCCTACCAAGGCACACAGTCTCAATCCACAGCCCTCTTGGCTAGAGGGAAAGGCTGGGGCAGCACATAGTACCACTGTGGCTGGCCTTTTTACCCTTACCTCCCTCCCCCATCAGCCCTGACCCTTGGAGGCAGTCACCAAGGCAACCCCAAAGTTCAGGAGGCTGGGTGAGGGGAACTGACGCCCACTGCCCCTTTGTCTTCCTTCTCTGGTTCTTTGTCTCCTCCTTCCTCCCACCCTGCCCATGGGGACCCTCCTGCACTGCCTGTCTGTCACCTTCTCCCCGCTCCTGTTTTTCTTTCCTTCTCCCCCTTTTCCTCCACTGCTGGCTCTTTTCCTGGGCCTTTGTTTTCCCCTGTTGGTCTCTGTGTTTAGATTTATCTTCCCTTCTTCCCTATGGCTGTAGCTGCCCTAGCCTGGGCTCCATGGCTCCCTGCAGGCCAAATGGTCCAGGCTGCTGCCTTCTTCAGACACACAGGAGAACCTGCCTAAGGCTTGCTCACCTCCCAGACGGCAGAGCCTCTGCCAGAAGAGGGAAGGCTGGGAGTCTGATTCTGGCATCCTCCTGGGTACAGCTGGCTGAGGCCGAGATCCAGGTGCTATTTCCTGGGTCAGAGCCTACCCCAGCTCTTCTGTCTAAAACAACTCAGGCAGCGCACTGGTCGCTCCTATTCCCAACCTGCCTTCACAACTGAGGGGAGACCCAGGTCAAGGCAGGGAAGGACAAAGAGGAAGGAGAAAGAGCAATGGGTTGGTTGCTGGGGTGGGGACAATAGCAGAGGGGCAGGTGGCCACAGATGGTGAACCAGATGGGAAGTAACAGAAGCAGGCTGAGAGAGGGGCACAGACTGGGCTGGTGGAGGGGACACAGGCAGGAGTGTTGGTTCCCAGGGCCAGGGGATGGCAGAGCTTCTCTTGCTCTGTGTAGAGTCCCGTGTTGCTTTCTGTCCGGAGGGAACTTCCCATTAGAAAACCCTGGGCTGTGACATCAGCTCCTGCTCAGACCTGGGCCCAAGTGCAGGCTTCTGAGAGGAGGAGGCAAAGGAATCTGATCATCATGGGGACCTATGGGCAGGGCAGAGGGCTTGGAGGACTGTGGGCTGTTGTTTTGGTACCCTAGGCAAAGCGGGAGGGCAGAGGTGAGCAGCAGTCAGGGCAGCAGGCTGGTTAGTGAGAGCAAGCAGATCACAGCAATGAGGCTGGAGAGCAGGGAGGCAGGGGACCCAGGGCACAGCTGAGATGGGTGTCTGCCTTCAGTAAACACCTGGGCTCATCTAACTGCCCAAGGGCAGCCACCTGAAGTAAGTGTGACATATACAAAACAGAGTCCTGTAAGTCTTTCCTTCTTCTGCCTCAGCCACTCTGGCTCCAGCTCTTTCCAACCTGGGTGCAAATTTTGCATCTGATTGGAGTGTTTGCTGTAAAGTTTTCTTCTCTCTCTCTCTCTCTCTCCTTCCTTCCTTTCTTCCTTTCTCTTCCTTTCTTTTTTTTTTCAAGACAGGGTTTCTCTGTGTAGCCATGGCTGTTCTGGAACTCGCTCTGTAGATCCTGCTGGCCTCAAACTCAGAGATCTGCCTGCCCCGCCTCGGAGAGCTGGGATTAGGCGGAGAGCTGGGATTAGGCGTGTGCCACCATGACCAGCTTGCTGCTGTGTTTTCAAGAGTCCAAGGGGCTCTCATCAGCATCTTAGTTTTTACTGAACACCCACTGTGTGGAAGGCATTGTATTAAATGGGAATTGCCCCCGTATCCCTTCCAACCCATTTCCCTTTCTCTGCAGCCCAGCTTTCATTTTTAATCTAAACAAAGTCCATTCCTGAGTGTGTGCACATTCAGGTGTGTGTGGCACTTCTGAGCACAGGGTGTGTGGGCAGAGTGAGACATCCGTGCATGTGTTAGTAAGTGAGTGTGCTGCCTGGGGGTATGGCAGGCAGACCTTTGGGTACAACTTGGTGAGCCAAGTCGGTGATGAGTAACTAAGAGGCCCTGGTGCCAGAGGAGAGACCTGCCCAGTGGTGGAAGTGGTCTCAGGGTAGAAGCTGCCCAGGCTCTTCTACTCAGATCCCCTCCCCCCACTTACTTTCCCCAGCTTGGAGCTGTGGGTGGTACTACCACTGGCTAAGATGGCTTAGCTGGATTTTCTGGGGTGGGATCCCCCAGACTACCCAGAGTTGGGTGGGAAGAAGGCTTTGTGTGAGGGGTGTTGCCATGGGGATAGCAGGCTTGCATGGAAGCAGTCAGTCATGGAGCCGAGTGCAAGGGGGACCTGATGGCCCACTGACCCAATTCATCTTCCACTCCCAACCTGCTACAGCATGATGAGAGGCAGGATTATAGAGGGATTGAGACGTGCAGAGTAAGGGGTGGGAGTCTCTCATGGTACCTTGGGCCCTCTAGGAAAGTGAGCAAGGGCCAAAACACAGTTTTGGGGCAGAACCCAGAGACTGGTCGCAGGGGACAGGGCTTATACAGAGCAGGGTAAAAGGCATAAAAATGGAAGGCAGTTCATGCATCATGCCAAAGAGTATTGAGAAAAGAACAGGTTAGAAAAATCTCATTTCCTTACGCACACATGGGGTGACCCATTGGCTCACAAGCAGCACATCTCACTGGCCACTTTTGTGCCATCTAGTAAAAAGGTTCTTGGGTACCTTGTAGGGTATGGGCTGGATTTTAACTTGTTTGCACCCTCTATTCCTGGGGCTCCCTCATCCTCGTGCGCCCTCTGCTTGGTGCTCCCTCCTCGCAATGCTCCTTTCTCCTGGTGCTCCCTCCTCCTGATGCTCCCTCTTCTCAGTGCTCCTTCCTCCTGATATTCCCTCCGCCTGGTACTCCCTCTGCCTGGTGCTCCCTCCGCCTGGTGCTCCCTCCTCTCAGTGCTCCTTCCTTTCAGTACTCCTTCCTTCTGGTGCTCCCTCCTTGCTCTCTCCTCCTTGCTCCCTTTTCTTCACTCCTCCTCCGATGTAATCAAACTTTCTCCCTCCTTTACCCAAAGCCAGGGTTTGTGGCTTGGCACTTCTGTTGCTTGGCACATCTGCTCAGCCTACCACAAGCCTAATGTTGATCCACGTTGCTTCTCTTCAGATGGTGTCCATAGTGTGACAGCCCAGTGCTCACTACGAGTCACCATCATCACAGACGAGATGCTCACACACAGCATCACGCTACGCTTGGAAGACATGTCCCCAGAGCGATTTCTGTCACCACTGCTGGGACTCTTCATCCAGGCTGTGGCAGCCACATTGGCCACACCTCCAGATCATGTAGTGGTCTTCAATGTACAAAGAGATACTGATGCCCCAGGCGGCCATATCCTCAACGTGAGCCTGTCGGTGGGCCAGCCCCCAGGACCCGGGGGTGGGCCGCCATTTCTGCCTTCAGAGGACCTGCAGGAGCGCCTGTATCTCAACCGCAGCCTGCTCACCGCCATCTCAGCGCAACGCGTGCTGCCCTTCGACGACAACATCTGCTTGCGCGAGCCCTGCGAGAACTACATGCGCTGCGTGTCCGTGCTGCGCTTCGACTCCTCGGCACCCTTCATCGCCTCCTCGTCGGTGCTCTTCCGGCCCATCCACCCTGTCGGGGGTCTGCGCTGTCGCTGCCCGCCTGGCTTCACAGGAGACTACTGTGAGACTGAAGTGGACCTCTGTTACTCAAGGCCTTGTGGACCCCACGGGCACTGCCGCAGCCGAGAGGGCGGTTACACCTGCCTCTGTCGCGACGGCTACACGGGTGAGCCTAGTGCAGGGACCGTGAGGGCAGCTAACCACGGGGGCAGCCCTGCAGGGCTGACGCTCTGGTCCAAGCCCAGAAGCAGGCTAATGATGGGGCTGCCTGATTCCTTCCAAGAGGATAAACTCCAGCTGCACCAGACATTCTTAGATCCTGCTTGCTGTTTGACAACTGCCTGCTTAGGAAGTCAGAATGAGCAGCCTTCTGTTCGCTGTGCAAGCCCACACACCCACACACGCACTGGCACATGCACGCCTGCACACATACCCACTGAGACTGTATAATTGAGGTCAGTCCTGCACCTGGGTTTGTGTTCCAGCTTTGCCACTAATAGCTGTGTGGAAACGAGAGTTACTGAGCTTCTCTTCCCACAGTCTTTAAGATGGAGATAACTCATTTATTTAGGTCAAGAGTTGCCTGTGAGGAGGACTCATGTAAATAATTTGACACGCAGAGAAAGCTGGCTTGTGGAAAGTGTTGGCTTTTGTTTAAATGCTGAGGTGAGGCGACCTGATCCAGTTAGAGGTGTTGCTGGCCTAGGACCAGGACTTGGTACTGCTGAGTGAATCCCTTCATTAACTTGTAGCCAGACTTTCCCCACCCAGGAGCTGGAGGAAGGCGCTGAGGAGCTGGGGTTTGGAGGTGTGGGAGTGCCAGGACACTGTCCTGTGGAGCCCTGAGCAGAGTGGTTCCATTTCTGCCTCCCTATTGGCCTGTGGCTGCAGGTCTCTTCACACCCTGCCCCTCCCTATAGACGCTGTTGCTCCTCCACTACAGACTCACTTGCTCCTTTTCCCTCCCAGACTCCCAGGCCTCACGTCCTCCAGCATCGGGCTCACGGGTTCTGCCAGTAGGGTTCTGCCAGTAGCGTAGGCAGGCTCCCTGCCTCCTGCCGTATCCTCCTGCCCAGAACTTGCCAGACTTGACTCTTCTGTGCTGCTGCTGGGAGTGGGGGGAGAAGGGAGGGTGAGTTTGGGAGAAGGAAGGGGAGTCTTTGTCCAGGAGGATGGGGAAGGGGGCTCAGAGTAGGCGAACAACAGTTTCCATGGAAACAAGAGCCAGTCACTAGGCACAGGAACGGAGAACCTATCTCTGGCATCAGAATGGGGAGGGAGAGAAGGGAGTAGGTTTTCCCATCTGATGTCTGAATTTTCGCTCCCTGATTCCTCATCTGCCCTCAGGCCCAGGCCCCACTCTCTCAGCTTTGTTCAAGTGCCTAGGGGACCTCAGTTCAGACCCCAAAGTTCTGTTCATAGTGAAGCCCCAGCTACTTCACACCATCAATCCCAACCCATAACTCAAACAGAAGTGGAAACCCAGTCACATTTCCAGGGAGGAAAACTGATCTCCATGCCTGACAGGAAACAAAAGCACCGGTGGGGAAGGGGGGAAGCCTGGGGGGTTGTTCTCTAGGTCCTTCCTTTCTTGGCATTGGCCTCTGCAGGGCAGGGCCTTGGGACCAGGGTCCCTGACAGGGCTGGGGAAGGGCTAAAGAGCTCCGAGCGGCTTGTAGCAGAACATTCGCAGCCGCAGTGAGAGGGTGTGATGGGCCAATAGAGCACCTAAGGGGCTGGTGTGTGAAGGACTTCAGAGAAGACAGCCACTCATGGGGAAGTGAGGATGCTTGGGAGAGTCTGGGGTGGTCGCAGGAAATATTCCCAGGGATGTATTAGACTTTCATCACTGGAGATATCCAAGAGAGACAATTTAAAACAAGGAGGGTAAATTTTTGTCTCATGGTCTCTGCAGCTTCAGTTCTAGCGGCTGCTTCTTTTGCTATAAGGGAATCAGAGGGGCAGAACATCATGGTGGCGGGAGTGTGTGGTAGCGCAAAGCTGCTCACCCAGGAGAGAAGGGGCATGGGACAAGATGTAGCCTTTTAGGGCACACCTCCAGTGACCTGCTCCATCCAGCTTGCTTCTCCTAATGTTTCTAATCCCTCCTGAAATAGCACCACCAGCCAGGACCCAGCCTTTACCATATGAGCTTTTGGGAGGCGGTTCATATTCAAACCATAGCAGGGGACCTCCCGTTGCCTTGTCAAGGTCTCACCCTGCTTGTCCTTTCCCCCAGGTGAGCACTGTGAAGTGAGTGCCCGCTCAGGTCGATGCTCTCCGGGTGTCTGCAAAAATGGCGGTACCTGCGTCAACCTGTTGGTGGGAGGTTTCAAATGTGACTGCCCCTCTGGGGACTTTGAGAAACCCTTCTGCCAGGTGACCACGCGCAGCTTCCCCGCCCGCTCCTTCATCACCTTCCGTGGCCTGCGCCAGCGCTTCCACTTCACCCTGGCCCTCTCGTGAGTGACTAGGCCCCGGGGTGGCAGGGCCCTGTGAGAGTATGGGGTACCTCCTGGTAGGTGGGGTAGCAGATCAGGCAGTGAAAGTACCGAGAGTTGTTGACAGAGCCCTTGGAGTGACCTATAGGCTTTGCCAGCAGGCTGTCCTCACTCTCAGGAGCTGCCTGGCACTCTTCCCCAGCCCTTGAGGGTGGGAAGCCGAGATGCCAGGGTGCTTGTTTGGGCTCATCATCTGCATTCTGACTCCGTAGCCTTAGCCAAAGTGTCAGCTTTGGTGTTGCTCGGGTGGACGGGGCACTCGCATACAGGTGGGTGCCCCATTCCTTGCCCCCATGAGAACCCCCTAAACAGGTTTGCTACCAAGGAGCGGAACGGCCTCCTGCTGTACAACGGGCGCTTCAACGAGAAACATGACTTCGTGGCTCTCGAGGTGATCCAGGAGCAGGTCCAGCTCACCTTCTCTGCAGGTGAGCCCAGCGCCTCGTGGCCTTGCCCACCTCCCGACCCCTCACCTCAAGCCAAATACTTTCCCTCCCAGCCAAACCTGGACCTGGCTCCCATCCTTAGATGTGCCCGCATCTCTGCCACCCCCAAATCTCTTCCTGTGACCCAGCTTACCTGGTCCTTTCTCTAGGGGAATCAACCACAACTGTGTCCCCTTTCGTTCCTGGAGGGGTCAGTGATGGTCAGTGGCACACGGTACAACTGAAATACTACAATAAGGTGGGTGTGGGTGAAGGGCACACGGCACAACTGAAATGCTACAATAAGGTGGGTGTGGGTGAGGGGCAGGGGAGCTAGAGCGAAGGCCCTGTTCTTGGCTTATATGTTTGCCTAGACCTGGGTATGTTTTGGGGTTTTTGTTTATTTGTTTGTGTGGTTGGGGTTTTTTTGTTTGTTTGTTTTCCAAGACAGGGTTTCTCTGTGTAGCCTTGGCTATCCTGGAACTCGCACTGTAGACCAGGCTGGTCTCACAGAGATCCATTTGCCTCTGCCTCCCAAGCGCTAGGATTAAAGGCATACACCATGACGGCCTAGCTGACCTGGGTGATTCTGTGACTGGTCATAGTTCTTGTGCCTGAGAAGAGGCAGAGGTGCCACTTGTCAGGGCATTTCCGTCCCACTGGGTAGTCCTTGGTTGTGGGTGTAGGTGTGTGGGGAGGTATAACTCTGCGCTTGTGTCTGTGCTGGGCTCTTTGTCTACCGCCTCCCTTCTCTGTCCACAGCCACTGCTGGGCCAGACGGGGCTCCCACAAGGCCCCTCTGAGCAGAAGGTGGCTGTGGTGACTGTGGATGGCTGTGACACAGGGGTGGCTCTGCGCTTTGGA
Organism: Ondatra zibethicus; assembly: GCA_004026605.1. Lineage (NCBI taxonomy): Eukaryota > Metazoa > Chordata > Mammalia > Rodentia > Cricetidae > Ondatra > Ondatra zibethicus. The sequence continues at coordinate 20,930 of PVIU01006969.1, read as the reverse complement.
GCTATGCTGGGCAACTACTCCTGTGCTGCCCAGGGCACTCAAGGAGGCAGCAAGAAGTAAGCAGGGAGGGTGGACCCGTAGCTAGGGAGAGGGTAGTGCTGGTCAAGGGGGTAGGGTTCCAGAGTGGGAACCAACCAGATGTGCCCCCCCCCACACTGGTCAGTGTTGGGGAGTTAGACTCAGGCCTTGGTGGGCTGTGAGCGGAAGGAGTGTGAGCTGAGAGCACACATCTGTCTACACTGGGTGTCGCATAAGGACCTCCATTTCCAGGGCACTGTCCTACACGGCCTCTTGGCCTCCGTCAAGCTCTCTCTTGGGCCCAGTGGCAGGGTACGGGGTGGGGGCAGGTCGGGGCCGGGAAGAACCATGAACTTAAACTCATGTCTCTTCACATTGTCTAGGTCTCTGGACCTGACGGGGCCCTTGTTGCTCGGTGGGGTGCCAGACCTGCCCGAGAACTTTCCTATCCGAATGCGGCACTTTGTGGGCTGTATGAGGGACCTTCAGGTGGACAGTCGGCACGTAGACATGGCCGACTTCATTGCCAACAACGGCACTGTGCCTGGTACGGAGGCCTGGGGGTAAGGGCAAGGCTGGGAGCCAAGCGCCGAGAGGAGCGGCTGTGCGTGGCACGGGAACACCAGCCACGCTGGTGTGTGGTCTTCTAGTCACGGCTGCCGGTCTTCGGAGCCCAGCCCTGGGGTCCTTGAGTGTCTCCCTTTCCATTCCAGGCTGCCCTACCAAGAAGAACGTGTGTGACAGCAACACTTGCCACAACGGTGGCACCTGTGTGAACCAGTGGGATGCATTTAGCTGCGAGTGTCCGCTAGGATTTGGGGGCAAGAGCTGTGCCCAGGGTAGGAATGGCAGCCACCAGAGGCTGGGGCCCGGGTGCTGTTAGTGTCTGGGATCACCGGCAGGGCTGGGGCAGGCTGTGGGCAGGGCTCAGGGAGCTGGGCTGTGGGTGGAAAAGCGTGTCTGGGCAGAGTTAGGAGAAGGTGGGCAGGAGACAAAGGGCCTAGTCAGAGGCAGGCCCTAGGCACAATGTAGGGCGGTCCCAGGACAGGTAACTGCTCTGGAGGGCGGGGCAGTGAGGGGATTGAGTATAAGGAGAGCCAAGGCCCCATCTCTCAAAGAGCCACCACCGTTCCTATGTCACTGCTCTGCCCTTCAGTTACTTTTCATCTGCCTTCCCAGAAATGGCCAATCCCCAGCGTTTCCTGGGCAGCAGCCTTGTGGCCTGGCATGGCCTCTCTCTGCCCATCTCTCAACCCTGGCACCTCAGCCTCATGTTCCGCACACGCCAGGCAGATGGCGTCCTGCTGCAGGCCGTCACCAGGGGGCGCAGCACCATCACCCTGCAGGTGATGCAGGGCACGTGGGAGTGTGGCAAGCCCTGGCCTGGCTTGGGCTGCAGGATCCTTCAGGGGGTTGGACCCAGGTGGCCGGGCAGGGTTTGGGGGAAAGCGAGGAGTTGGCTGGGCCCATTCGGTGGGTCAGTACTGCCATCTACTGGGCATCAAGGGAATAAGCAGTCCTTCCTCTGCCCACAGCCAGGCAGTGGTATGCATTTGGTGTTAAGGAAGCAGGGCAGTGGATTGGAAGAAACTGTTGAGGTCATCAGCTGATCTTCTCCCCCTCCTGTACAGCTTCGGGAAGGCCACGTTGTGCTGAGTGTGGAGGGCACAGGGCTCCAGGCCTCGTCTCTGCACCTGGAGTCAGGCCGGGCCAACGATGGTGACTGGCATCATGCACAGCTGGCACTGGGAGCTAGTGGGGGCCCTGGCCACGCCATCCTGTCGTTTGACTATGGGCAACAGAGGGCAGAGGGTAATCTGGGCCCTCGGCTGCATGGGCTGCACCTGAGCAATATTACAGTCGGGGGAGTGCCTGGGCCAGCCAACGGTGTGGTTCGAGGCTTCCGGGGCTGTTTGCAGGTGAGTCTCCACCCCCGATGTCCCATCCCATCCCATCTACACTGGGAGCCCTGCTCTGCTGAGGGCCAATGCTGCCCTTATCTCTCCAGGGTGTGCGGGTAAGCGAGACACCTGAAGGCATTAGCAGTCTGGATCCCAGCCGCGGGGAGAGCATCAATGTGGAGCCAGGCTGTAGCTGGCCCGATCCCTGTGACTCAAACCCCTGCCCCGCCAACAGCTACTGCAGCAATGACTGGGACAGCTACTCTTGCAGCTGCGATCCAGGTATGCTAAGGGTCCTAGGAAATGAGGCCGGTGTCAGGGCTTACACTCTGTCTCTAATATGCAACCTGGAGTCAGTCACATATCTGAGTCAGCGTTGTCTACACTTCAAGGGTATAGCCATCTGGTTCAATGTTTAGAATGTAAGGAAGTAGATGAAGAGGAGTCAGGTGATGGAAGAGAAGCCAGTAGAGGACAGGGACTGAACCTTTCTGGTCCTTCTTGTCCCAGGTTACTATGGTGACAACTGTACTAATGTATGTGACTTGAACCCATGTGAGCATCAGTCTGTGTGTACCCGAAAACCCAGTGCACCTCTTGGCTACGTCTGCGAGTGTTTACCAAATTATCTTGGGCCATACTGTGAGACCAGGTGGGTAGGTCAGGGCTTAATGTCTGGTGTCTCTCTGAGCCTTAAGAGTTTGGCTGAACTGCAGCCAAGGTCAGAAGGACCATATGTGGTTGAACCAAGTGGGAGAGGTCGTGGCAGAGGGGGCACATGTTTTAGTTTCTTTCCGCAGGATTGACCAACCTTGCCCCCGTGGCTGGTGGGGACACCCCACATGTGGTCCATGCAACTGTGATGTCAGCAAAGGCTTTGACCCGGATTGCAACAAGACAAGTGGCGAGTGCCACTGCAAGGTGACAGTCTCAAATAAGCCCTTAATATGGCCACCCTGTCCTCTATCCTGCAACTCCTGGCCCTACAGGCAAAGCAGTAGAGATGGACCTTCCTACAGGGAGCTGAGGGCCCTGTGCCTTTGCCCTGTCTGGCATGGCAAGTGGCTGTTCATCCTCATTATCTGGGTACAGGGGACCCAGGACTAATATTGAACCAATGAGCCCTGGAATAGCTATATGGGCTGTCCACAGCCTATTCGGAATGTCTGGCTTCTCAGCAATAAGCTCAACTCCAAGACATTACCTGCTGTCGAGAATGTTGAATCCTATGCCCACAAGGAACCGGGCTGGGAGGACCCTCTCTGGGGAGGTCACAGCTTGAAGGATTCACTAACATCCAGGAGAGCATCTTTGATCCAATGACCCCTCGTCCCCTCCTAGGAGAATCACTACCGGCCCCCTGGCAGCTCCACTTGTCTCTTGTGTGACTGTTACCCCACGGGTTCTTTGTCCCGAGTCTGTGATCCCGAGGATGGCCAGTGTCCATGCAAACCTGGTGTTATTGGGCGTCAGTGTGATCGCTGTGACAACCCTTTTGCTGAGGTCACCACCAATGGCTGTGAAGGTAAGGTTCTTAGGAGAGGTAGGTTCCCGCCTCCCTATATGCCATGAGCTTTCATTCCAAAAGGCTGCTAGTAAGGCTGGCAGTGGGTTGGGTATGTGAGGGAAGGTTGGGGAGCCCAGACAGAGCTGCTCATAGGTGACCTTGTGTTCTTCTCTCCAGTGAATTATGACAGCTGTCCACGGGCCATAGAGGCTGGGATTTGGTGGCCCCGTACGCGCTTTGGGCTACCTGCTGCTGCCCCTTGCCCCAAAGGCTCCTTTGGTAGGTTTTGGAGGATATCAAAGACTTGACCTTTCCTGTCAGTGGAATAGAGACAGCAAGCCCCCAGCTTTCTGGTTTCTAGCTCCTGGAGATGCCATGTCTCTTCCTTCACTCACTCCTCCAGCTAGGCTGACATAAGCCTATGTCCTAGCCTGAATCGAACTTTTGAAAACCCTTTGTGTCCTGGGACCAGGGCTGGGTGCTAAACTCAAATGTGAATCGCACGAGGCTCCTACTTTTGGCTGACTACCTAGTACTGGGTTTTTTTTGCCGTATTCAAGGGAGGCAGTCCTGAAGAATACTGGGTGCTGGGTACCCTTCCAGCCACAGAATGGGGTTGATGCTGGCCCTTAGATGAGCGATGAGCAGAATTCATAGGTAGGAAGTAGTAGAGCACAAGGTGGTAGCTGAGTGGAGGGGGTAGTGATATCTTGGGGTGTGCAGGGGAGGTTATAAACCTCTGTTCCCATGGCCTTTGCTTGTCCTGATTTTGAAGAGGTTTTGGGCTCTAGAGTTCTGTGCATCTGTCCTCTTGTTTTCTTATGGGCTGCTTATCCCTGTCTGGCTCAAGAGGCGCTGCAAGTGGATCTCGGGGGCCTCCTGTGTCTCCCTAAGCCCCGCCCTCTTGTTTCTTTCCTCCAGGGACTGCTGTGCGCCACTGTGATGAGCACAGAGGGTGGCTTCCCCCAAACCTCTTCAACTGTACATCAGTCACCTTCTCAGAGCTAAAGGGCTTTGTAAGTTGACCCCCCTCATCTTCTCTTTTTCACACCCCCCTGTCTTTGGAAACAGAGCTTCTGAATCCCACTCCTGCTTTCCTGAGGCTCCTGCCCTCAGGGGCCACCTCTTCTCCACCAACCTCTTGAGGCCCTTTTACTCCAGAGCCCCAGTCCCCACCCTCCTGTCTGAACCTCTGCCCTTCTGCCCCTCGTCCAGGCTGAGCGGCTGCAGCGGAATGAGTCAGGCCTGGATTCGGGACGCTCCCAGCGGCTAGCCTTGCTGCTGCGCAACGCCACCCAGCACACCGCTGGCTACTTTGGCAGTGATGTCAAGGTGGCCTACCAGCTGGCCTCACGACTGCTGGCTCACGAGAGTGCCCAGCGGGGCTTTGGGCTGTCTGCCACGCAGGATGTACATTTCACTGAGGTGGGGCTTGAAGTAGGCATAGTAAGGTCCAGTGAGAGATCCTGCTCCTGGCCATCTTAGGGGACAGAAGGGGATACTCCCCTCCCATAAGGCCACCCCCCCCGGCATTTGGCCTCCGTGACAGCCTATACGCCATGATGCAACACAGGTGATTCAGAGTATCTACTCCTACAGCATCAGGACTCGAGTGCCTAGCAAAAGCTGCTTGTATTGAGGCGTGGGCTAACCTGAAGCAGGGCCCTGCCTGTTATGTTATAGAAAGAGCTCAGTCTTCTAAGGGAACCAAAAGGGCATGCAACAGAAAGAGGCATAGGAGGGCACACTGGGTAGCTCTGATTTAGAGGGCGGGGGAAGGGTCAGAGGCAGAGGACCCATGATGGCAGTGGGGACAGCGATACCCTAGGCTTCCCAAGGAGGCCGTGGGGACTCCTGAGGAAAGGCACAGGCTGTCACTTGGTACGAGTCTGACCACATCACATGCCACTGTGACCATGCCCATCTCCAGAATCTACTGAGGGTGGGCAGCGCCCTCCTGGATGCAGCCAACAAGAGGCACTGGGAACTGATCCAGCAGACAGAGGGTGGCACCGCCTGGCTGCTCCAGCACTATGAGGCCTACGCCAGTGCCCTCGCCCAGAATATGCGGCACACCTACCTAAGCCCCTTCACCATCGTCACCCCCAACATTGGTGAGACGGCGCCGGACTGGGGAGGGGTGTGCGGAGGGAGTCCCCCTTCCAAAGGGCCGCCACGCGGGGGTGGGGTGTCTGCCTGCCTCGCCTGGTGTCTGACTTGCGACCATATTCCTCTTAGTCATCTCTGTCGTGCGCCTGGATAAAGGGAACTTCGCTGGGACCAAGCTGCCCCGTTACGAGGCACTGCGTGGGGAGCGTCCCCCAGATCTTGAGACCACAGTCATTTTGCCCGAGTCTGTCTTCAGAGGTCAGCAGGGACCGTGGATGGGGTACCAACTTGGCCTGGGGTACCCACGCAGATGGCACAGAGGGCAGGGCCAGCTGAGTGTAGCAGCACTTTCTTCCAGAGATGCCCCCCATGGTGAGGCCTGCAGGCCCTGGCGAAGTCCAGGAGACCGAGGAGCTGGCACGGCGGCAGCGGCGGCACCCAGAACTGAGTCAGGGAGAGGCAGTGGCCAGCGTCATCATCTACCACACCCTGGCTGGGCTACTGCCCCACAACTATGACCCGGATAAGCGTAGCCTGAGGTCAGTGGCTAGGAGAGCCTGGCAGATCAGGTGAAGCAGGTGAACGTGGAGGCTTCTCCTAAAGGTAACGGTATCCTGTGGTTGCCCTGGTGACTGTGCACCTTTCTGTCATCAGGGTTCCCAAGCGTCCAGTCATCAACACACCTGTGGTAAGCATCAGTGTCCACGATGACGAGGAGCTCCTGCCACGTGCTCTGGACAAGCCAGTCACAGTGCAGTTCCGACTGCTGGAGACTGAGGAGCGGACCAAGCCCATCTGTGTCTTCTGGAACCACTCCATCCTGTGAGCCTGTTACCACCCTTACCCCCATGGTTTTGGACCAAGAGTCCTGGCTTCTGGCTGCCCACCCTTCTGCCTCCCTAAATCCTGCCTTCTTCTTGCAGGGTCAGCGGTACTGGTGGCTGGTCTGCCCGAGGCTGTGAAGTCGTCTTCCGCAATGAGAGCCACGTCAGCTGCCAGTGCAACCACATGACGAGCTTTGCTGTGCTTATGGATGTGTCCCGACGGGAGGTTGGGCTCCAGGGGTAGCCCAGAGCTGTGGGCGGGAACCGAGCTGGGGGGCTGGGTGCTTGGGCCTTGCTCTTCCTTGACTTGCCCCTTCTGCCACTCATCCCTCAGAATGGTGAGATCTTGCCACTGAAGACTCTGACGTACGTGGCCCTGGGAGTCACCTTAGCTGCCCTGACAATCACCTTCCTCTTCCTCACTCTCCTTCGTGCCCTACGCTCCAACCAACACGGGATCCGACGCAACCTCACCGCCGCCCTGGGCCTGGCCCAGCTGGTCTTTCTCCTAGGGATCAACCAGGCTGACCTCCCTGTAAGATACTTCCTGTCCCAGAGACCTTCCCAACTTCCAGTCCCAGTCAAGGCTCCCTGGTGACCCCTCTCTAGCCTTCTTCCTTCCCTGCTCTGCCGCAATGAATGGGTAAAGAGCCCAGTCTGGGACCTAGCCCACAGTTTGCTCTTCGCTAGCTCTCTCGCCTAGAGCCTGGGCTTCCTCTGAGGCAGCACACACCACCAGGCCTCCCCACTGCCTCCCTCCCCTGAGTACACTCCTCGTACTGGCCATCTCGGCTCCTGACCAGTGTCCTGGCCCTCAGTTTGCCTGCACAGTCATTGCCATCTTGCTGCACTTCCTGTATCTCTGCACCTTCTCCTGGGCTCTGCTGGAGGCCTTGCACCTGTACCGGGCACTCACAGAGGTGCGAGACGTCAACGCCAGCCCCATGCGCTTCTACTACATGCTGGGCTGGGGCGTTCCTGCTTTCATCACAGGTACCCTGCCTCCTTTCCTAGCACAGAGATCCCATATCGCTAGGCCCTGGGCCCATGTCATGTACCCCAAACCCGTAGCTCAGGTCCCAAGACTCCCTTCCCTCTATACTCGGACAGCCTGGCATTGGGTATCAGGGGTTGGGTTTCATCCTGAAGAGGGCACTGGCCCTTCTATGTGCTCCACACCCCGCTCTGGGAACCTTTGGCTGCAGCCTTATTTCCTCTACCCTGAGCACCTTGCTTTGCCGCTGCCTCTGTGCTCCAGGTCTAGCTGTGGGCTTGGATCCCGAAGGCTATGGGAATCCTGACTTCTGCTGGCTCTCCATCTATGATACACTCATCTGGAGTTTTGCTGGACCAGTGGCCTTTGCTGTTTCGGTAAGTGAGTTGGGGTGAGCAGGTTGAGTGTGTCTTCCAGACCCCCTTGAGGAAGAGCTGAGGCTTCTGGGCAGGGCAGAAACCTTTGTCTGTGCTCTCTGGCCCTCTCATATACCTCTCCACTGCCCAGATGAGTGTCTTCCTATACATCCTGGCAGCCCGGGCCTCCTGTGCTGCCCAACGGCAGGGTTTCGAGAAGAAAGGCCCTGTGTGAGTATCGGCAGGTGGTTGGGCACAGGGTGGGCACTGGTGTGGAGGGCCTCATGGCAGATCTCATGTATTGCCCTGCCTTCCAGCTCAGGCCTGCGTCCCTCCTTTGCTGTCCTTCTGTTACTGAGTGCCACGTGGCTGCTGGCACTGCTTTCTGTCAACAGTGACACTCTCCTCTTCCACTACCTCTTTGCTGCCTGCAATTGTGTCCAGGTACCTGGCCCCACCCTACTGAATGGAAGGCAACTTGCCTGGGGGTGGGTTGCCTGAGTGTGTCAACCGTTGCTCTCTCTGCCTGCCAGGGCCCCTTCATCTTCCTTTCCTACGTGGTGCTCAGCAAGGAGGTCCGGAAAGCACTGAAGTTTGCCTGCAGCCGCAAGCCCACTCCTGACCCTGCTCTGACCACTAAGTCCACGCTGACCTCGGTGAGGGAGCCTGGGTCTGAGAATAAGAGGTGTCTCGATGGAGGGGGAAGCAGGCCCATAGGACCCTTTTCTTCTCTGTCCTTTTTACCTGGGTAAAAGTGGCATGTGTGGCCTTGGGAGGAGATGCTGTCACAGGAAAAGTCAGGGCACTGGGTGTATTCATAGCTGTGACCATGGCATAGCTGTGACCATTGCCCTAAGGTGAAGGCAACATACAAGGTGCCTTCCACTTTAAGACCTGGGCATATGGGAGGGGGAACCTGGGGCAAGTTCCTGGCACCCTTTACTTTCTAGCTTGGGGCCCATCCCTCCAACTCCCCCGTCTCATTGGCCTGTCTTGTCTCCTGCCTAGTCCTATAACTGCCCCAGCCCCTATGCTGACGGAAGGCTGTACCAGCCTTATGGAGATTCAGCTGGCTCACTGCACAGTGCCAGCCGCTCAGGCAAGAGCCAGCCCAGTTACATCCCCTTCTTGCTGAGGTGAGCCCTGGAAATGGGAGTGCTGAGGAGGGAAAGACTGTGCATGCTAGAACCAAGACTAGCCAGTTGCTAGGAACTGTCTCCGACTGTGGCCAACACAGGTCACAGCTTAGATTAGAGGCAGTAAGGGACACAAGGTAGGACCTGGGAATCCCACTAGCGAGATTGACCCCTAAAATGTGGTCTTGTCTTTTTTAGGGAGGAGTCCACGCTGAACCCTGGTCAGGGTCCCCCTGGCTTAGGGGACCCAGGTGGCCTATTCCTAGAAGGTCAAGACCAGCAACACGGTGAGGACAGGAGGCCGTGGCTGCCTACCAGGGCAGGGGCCTAGCTTTTGCTGAGGGTGGGCTGGGCAGGTGGGACAGTTGTGATCCCTCCCTGACCTCCCAGATCCCGACACGGACTCTGACAGTGACCTGTCCCTGGAAGATGACCAGAGTGGTTCCTATGCATCTACCCACTCATCTGACAGCGAGGAAGAGGAGGAGGAGGCCGCCTTCCCTGGCGAGCAGGGCTGGGACAGCCTGCTGGGGCCTGGAGCTGAGAGACTGCCCCTGCACAGTACCCCCAAGGGTGGGCCAGCACCAGGGCTGCAGCCTCCGGGGGGCAATGGAAGCCCAAGAGGCTAGGGCTTCCTGGAAAACAGAACTGGGGTGGTGGTTGTCCTGGCTGCCTACCCTTCTCTGGGACTCATCGACTTCCTTTCTTTGACAGAGGTGGGTCCAGGGTCTGGGAAGGTCCCTTGGCCAGGAGACTTTGGGACCACGAAGGAGAGCAGTGGTAGTGGGCTCCTTGAAGAGCGGCCACGAGAGAACGGAGATGCCCTATCTCGGGAAGGGTCTCTGGGGCCCCTTCCAGGCCCTTCTACCCAACCTCACAAAGGTGAGTGAGTCTCCCCGCGGCTTCACTCCCATATCTGCCAGCTGCGGTTCTGTCGGATGCCCCAGCGCCTCCCATCGGCAGTTCATGGTACCCACCTCCTCGTCCCCAGGCATCCTCAAGAAGAAGTGTCTTCCCACCATTAGTGAAAAGAGCAGCCTCCTGAGGTTGCCCCTGGAGCAGGGCACAGGGTCTTCTCGGGGCTCCTCAGCCAGTGATGTCAGTCGGAACGGACCTCCTCCCCGCCCACCACCACGCCAGAGTCTGCAGGAACAGCTAAATGGGGTCATGCCCATCGCCATGAGCATCAAGGCAGGCACGGTGGATGAGGACTCATCAGGCTCCGAGTGAGTCGGGTTGGGTGGGAGGTTCAGGGTGTCACCTGGAGAGGTCCTGGCTGGGGCACAGCTGCCTCTGAGCTTCATCAGGCTGCTCTGTCAGGCAGTTGAAAGACAGATGGGCTAAGTGGAGCCTAGCTCCCTTGTGTGCCCAGACACCATGGTGCTCTGTTTGGGGGGTATCCCAGACCCCCTGGGCTTTAAGTGCTGCAGCCTAGTCCAGGGCAACATGAGAGGGTGGGAGCTGGGGCTGCTCTTCTGTTTCTTTCTCTGGTGGAAGCTGCTCACTGTCCCCTCTGCTGCTCCAGCTAACCCTCTGTCTGCCTTCTCTGCCACTCTCCTCTCCTGCCTCTCCAGATTTCTCTTCTTTAACTTCCTGCATTAACCCTGGGCCGGTGTTCCTTCGTCCCCCCGAAGCTCCCTCCCCTCCCCCTGCTGCGCTCATGCCCCGCTCCTGTCTTCTGCTTTATCCTGCCCCTGCTCCCTACTGCCCGCTGAAGCAGCGATGAAACGTCCATCTGAGGAGCCTGGGCCTTGCACCTGAGGCCATCTAGTGCCAAGTCCCTCCCCACCCAACCCCCTCACTGCACTTTGGACCCCTGGGGCCAACATCTTCAAGACAAAGTTTTTCAGAAAAAAAAAAAAGAGGAAAAAAAGAATTTAAAAAAAGGATCTCCACTCTTCATGACTTCAGGGATTAATTTTTTTTATACGCTGGAAATGGACTCCCCTTCCCTTCCCAAAGAGGATAGGACCTCCCAGGATGTGTCCCAGCCTCTCTTCAGTTTCCCATGTGCTGTGCCTCTGGGAGGAGAGGGACTCTTAGGGGCCTGCCCCTTGTTTGCCATCACCAAAAGGAATGGACAAAGCCACATGCACCAGGGGCACGAGCCCCTGCAAGGCTGCACCGGACAGGCCTCAGTTGGTGAGGGGTCAGGACAAAAAAACAAAACAAAACAAAAGGCCCTTTCTGCCGGCCAATACCACCTCTCCCAGGAACTGAAAAGCCCTGTCTGGCCAGGGGCAGAAGGACTCGTCGCCCCTGGACCCCCCAAATGCTGCATGAACCATTTTAAGGGGAAGCCTGTGCCCCCACATGGGGAATGACTGCCCCAGCCCCTCTCCTTTTCCTGGACTCTGGCCATGTGCTGCAGCCCAGGCGTTTGCTCAGTTTGCTGACCCCAAAGTGCTTCATTTCCCCTGCCCGACCTTCCGGGGGGGGCAGTCATGGTTAAGTTGGGCTTCTTTGCTGTGTGTGTGGCACCAGAAGGAAGAGTAAGCACAGAGCTGGCTTGGTGGCCCTGAGGAGCCTCAAGCACAGGTTTCAAGTCTGGGTTCTGGTGCCCACTCATCCCTCCCTCCCCAATCAGATGAATGCCATTTTGTCTGACCTGCTGTGGCCTCTGAGACATGTTCTATTTTTAACCCCTTCCTGGAATTGGCTCTCTTCTTCAAAGAACCAGGCCCTGTTCCTTACTTGTCCCCCTACTTGACCCCAGCTCCCTGTGAAGAGAGAGTTAATATATATTTTTATTTATTTGCTTTTTGTGTTGGGATGGGTTTGTCCCAGGGGGTCTGATGTGGCCATTGCAGGCTGGGTGAGTGTCTAGCAGACCTGGATTTGGGGCCTACCATTCTTCCTCTTGCTCTGTTGCTCCCCTCAGTTTTGACAACTGCTGTTCATTTGAGTCGCCCTTTTCTCTAAGCATGTGTCCCAGACATGTCGCCAACTTCCCTTCTAAAGCAGGTGGCTAGAACAAAGGCTCCGGGCAGGAAAGATGTCCCTGCTCCTCACTTGGAAGGCTGGGCCTCTGGCTTTTCTGCCATGGATTCTCACCTGCCCCCTGGCCTCTCCCCTCAGCAATTCCTGTAAAGGGTTAAAAATTTAACTGGATTTTTTTTTAAAACTACTGATGACTTGAGTTAAAAAAAATACAAAGATGCTGGATGCTCACTTGATACTAACCATCGGACTGCACAGCTTGATTGTTGCTGTGAATATGGTAGCGTTTTGGTTTCTCCCCCATACTACTGAATAAACTAGTTCTGTGCAGGTGCCGCATCATTGCTGGCTTTTGTGTTGCAACCTGGGTGGAGGCCTGGATTTTGGGGACCAGGATAGGTAAAGCCTTGAAGCTCCCATGAGGAGGACAGGGAGACCAAGGCCGTTATCAGCAAAGAGCCCCGAGTCTGGCTGCTTGAAGGATGATAAGGTGGGTGGGTAGGAAGATATCTTTTTTCCCCAGGATACAGAACTGGCGTGGCCCAAGAGGCTCCATATATCAGACTGAGCCCCAGACAGGAACAAATTCTCTGGGGCAGAATTCAGTAGCTAGGGAGAGATGAGTGACAGGTGGGAATTTGTGGGCCATTTTTTTATTTGTTCTATGGGAGAATGAAGCATATCCTCATTCTGGGGATAAGTGTGTGCTTGGGAACATTGCTTCTAGTCTCACGTTTTTGTTTGTCAAAGGTCCATCCAACAAAAGAGGACCGACCGTGGAGGCTGTAAAGGGTTGAAATTATAAGCACACCCCAGAAGCAGGCAAAGTGGCCTAATTTGTCTGAGCCTTAGTTCCTCCGTCTAGAAAACGAGGACAGTGGTAACAGCATTCGCCTAATTGAGCTTTTATGAGGATTAAATAACTTAACACATGCAAAGTGCTTAAAACTGTTCGCAGGTGCAGAGCAAGAGGCCCATAAACACCTGTCTTCCCAGTTGTTGCTTCAGGGGTGGATGGGTGGTAAACAGAGAGTACACAGACTGGAAAAGAGAAATCCAGGCCAAAGGAAAGGAGGCAGGCAGACGACAGAACAAGAAAAGCAGCTGTGGCGGGCAGGTAGGCACTACGAAATGAATGCCAGCCACTTCAGCAGGTCTGGAGGAATGTTGGGTGGAGGCATAAACTCAAGATTGACCCAGTGTGAGGGGAACATGCCTTGCCAGCTCCCGCCACCAGGTGGCAGCAGCCCAGGGGTCTGTGGCTGGCTTTGCTTCTTCAGCACCCACAGGGACTTGGATCAAAAAACAAAACAAAACCCCCCAAAACAACCAAAAACCTGCCCCCTACTGGCCATGCTTAGGTATGTGTTCTTAGGCTTGTTGATACTACAGATGCCAGTCAGAACAGGAGGTCACCAGCTACTCCTGTTCCCTGAGTGGTGGCCTTTCCACTCAGAGGATGGAGGCCCAGACTGGAAAACAGGACAAGCAAATCCTAGAAGACCCCAGGAAATCAGGGAACTCAGCTACTGACTGGCTGGTAAGCCTGCCCTCTCTATGGCCCACCTAGTAGAATTCCCCTGAACTCTCATTAGCACCAAGCCCTGGGACAGGCTGACTGAAGGAAGATGAGGTAGGCAGGAGGCTGGGGAACACACTTTGCTTCATGCCAAGGTTCTCCAGGACAAAACCCATGGCATCTGTGTGTATTCTCCCTCCTGCTACCAGTTCTTAGAATTTCAGTGACTGTTGGGGCTCAGGGAAAGAAGGTAGAGGCAGTCACCGCTGTGTGTGTAGGCCTTGTGTGCTTACCGGTGTGTTAAATGAGTCTTAAAGTCAGTCACAAAAGGGAAAAGAAATGGAGGCCCCTAAATGTGGGGCCTCCACATTTAGGCATTATGGGGAGGTGCACCAAAGTGGGTATATGGGCATGGGTGGAGATAGATAGTTGTCAGCTGTTCCTTTTTCCATGGTTCAGCTGCCTTTGGGGAAGTTTCTTCTTCATAAAGAATCGATTTAGTTCTGACTGCAAAAGTCAAGCTACATAAACCTGGGAGGTCCTAAGCTGGACTTGTTCCACAAGTGCCCACCACCGTGCGTGTGCCTATTCTGAATGAGTTCACTCTGTCCAATAGTGGAGAGGGAAGGGCAGGCAGCGCTGATGATGTCAGGTAGATAGGACTAGGCCTTCTAGTATCTTCTGGCTGAGGTGAGACAGGACTAGGCCCTCCAGTATCTTCTGGCTGAGGTGACCAGAGAAGCTGAACACCACCAAAGGGCCTCTTTATCCTAAGGGACTCCACTGTCTTGGCAGAAATAATATTCAAGTTTAAGATATGAGTAACAATAGACTCAGGTCCTAGCACAACAGCCTCGGACACTGTAAATGAAACTACAGTTTAACCTGGATCTGGACTGTCCAAAACCATGAAATTGAAGAAAGGCGGCTTGATCCCAGCTGAAGGGCAACAAGGGACCAGTCACAGTGGGATGAGCAGAAGGGTCAAAACCTTAGGACCTACTGGTCCATCCCAGCTCGCCTTACAATTACACAGAGGTTTACTTCAAATCTATTCAGATCTACTTTCAGATACACAGAAACAAATATATATAAAAAAATTCATTTTATTGAAGAAAAAATGCAGACTGATGAGTAAGGTTCTCGTTGATTGGCCTGTGAGGACTCACAGAATTCACAGCAAATAAGCCTTGCATGCCAGGTGCCTGCCTGGCCTCTCCAGACCAGAATCCAGGGAGGAAACGGTTCAGGAAGGCCTCCCCTAGAGACTATGGAGGCCGCTCACGTAAGTGGCCAGCGAGCCACAGTCTGGGAAGAAGGTCGAGCTCTCCCTCTAGGGCTGACCACAAGTGGGGTGGGAGGAGGCAGGTCACTCTGCCCACATTTCTCATTTTGTTTGTGAATTTCTCCACCAGCAAGTGACTTCTCCTCTCTTCTTTCAGCCAGGGTGGGAGGGATTTTAGTCTCCTCAAGCTCAACCCACCCCACCCTCCATGGGCTGTACTTCAGAGATCAACCCTAGAGGCACTAACTCTTCCTCCGTCTCTGGGCAAGAACCTACTGGAGTCAGGGACTGCTGGGGGGAGGGTCCAGGCTTCGATGGCTAGGATGGTAGTGTGGTGGTTCCTTACTGAACATGTGCTTGCCATCCGGTCTTTTTACCTGAAGAGACAGACGGAGGAAATGCTTTGGAGTACCCTTCCTCTCATACCCTCCTGGTACCCCGCCAAGTTCAAGCCCCTCAGGATGGGAAAGGGCAGACCCTCTCTCCCCTCTCTTCCCCACTCCACACAGAATTCAAGGATGCTGTGCACAGCAGCCTGGAAGCCCAGCTGGCAAGGGCAGGAGGACCAGTCTTACCTAGTAGGCCCAGGAACTGCAGCTTTCCTGAGGGGCTGCGTCCTGCCTCGAGGGGCTCTGGTGGTTGGAAGATTCGCTCTCTGGGGAACAGGAGCTTGGTGGGGATGAAGAAGAGATGAATCAGAGCCAAGTTCTGCTGCCCTTCTCAAAAGGCAAGACTAGATGGAAGTATGCGCCTCCTGAACCCCGTTTTCCCGCCTGCAAGCGGGGTTGCAAGGACAGAATTACAGCCGTAGGAGGCGAAGGCCAAACTGGACACAACACATGTTCTACCTAATGGTTTTTTTTTTGTTTGCTTTTTGAGACAGGGCCTCTCTCTCTCTCTCTCTCTCTCTCTCTCTCGAGCTGTCCTGGAATTCACTATGTAGACTATGCTGGCCTTGAACAGAAATCTGTCTGTCTCTGCCTCTCAAGGGCTGGCATTAAAGGCATGCACCACCATGCCCAGTTCTATTTTTTTTAAGGCATGGTTTTATATAACTAAGGCTGATCTTGAACTCCTGGTTCTCCAGCCTCTACCTTCCAAGTGCTGAGATTACAGACATGGCCTAGCCTGACCATACATCTATTTTATCTTACCTCTGTGTCCTACGGCACTTGGAAGCCCTTTCCGAGTTGAGAGAGAATCTGGACTTAAGGCACTTTTGCTAGGTGGTACACTCCGGCTAGTGTGTGGCATTCGAGTGGCAGGCCTGGGGATGGCTGAGGGAGGCGGTAAGCGACCGGAAGACTTAGCAGCTGCTCCCTGTAGTCGGGTTGAACATTGAGAGTTGCTGGTTGAGGGCTGTGGAGCTAGGACTGGTCTGACAGGGACTGGTGGGCCTGTGGAGAGGAGTGAAGACATTTCTGGGTGAGTCCCACCTCTCCTCTTCTCCATACCAGCTTCACCCACATCTTGGCTGCCCGGGTCTCACTTGCTGTTGTCCGTGCATTGGGCCCAGTTTTCCGCCGGAGTGGAAGAGTTGATTGTGCAAGAGGAGAGAGCGCTGGGCTTCTGGATGCAGGGAACAGATTGCAAGTGGGCGATTCCTGAAACCGAGCAAGGAACAAAAAGGGACTAGAAAGGAGACAGCATGTGTTCTGCTGGCTTAAGGCACTAAGGAAAAGGCGTAGGAGGCAGGCGGTTGTCTAGAACCAGCGAGGAAGAGATTAGCTGCCAACAAGATCTGTGGTGTTTTTTTTTTTTTAAAGTCATTTTATATTTATTGTGTGTGACATACACATGTATCGCAACATGCATGTAGAGGTCAGAGGACAGTTGGTGGGTGTCAGTTCTCATCATGCAGGTCACAAGGTTTGAACCCATGTTCATCAGGCTTGGGAGAAAGAGCTTTACTCACTGAGCCATCCTATCTGCCTATTGTTGCTTTTTGAAACAAGGTAGTCACGTGGCCCAGACTGGCCTCAAACTCAGCGGGGAGCCCCTCAAGGATGACCTTGAACTCCTGATCTTCCTGGCTCTACCTCCAGACTCTTGGGATTACAGGTATATACTTTGACATTTCCATTTACCATATGCATTTATGTGATGCTGAGGTTCAAACCCAGGACTTTGTTTATGCTAGGCAGACACCACCCACCAGCTCCACCTCCAACCCAATTCACTTAATCCCAACAATTCCACGGGTAGATTAATTTTCTCCCTCTGACCAGTGAGGGAACCACTTTTGTGCTGTCACTGTCTGGGGCACCTTGTCTGGGCACCTTGTCTAGGGGTACACATGCAATCCAACCCTCCACACTCACCTTTTTTGTGGCAGGGAGCTTCTTTCCAGCTGTCACCCGAGCAGCCCTGGTTGACCCCTTCTTCTCGCTGCTTCGGAGTCCGGCTAGGTTGCTTGGGGACGGTGAGCTGCAAGAGCTCACAGTGGGCAGCAGATCTCGGACAGGGCTGTCCTTCAGGACGAAGGTCTCCCGCCGAGGGCTGGGCTTCGCTCTGGAGTTGGGCTTCCCAGGGCCAGCACCTGCACTCTCCTGATCTTGCAGGGCACATTCCTCTAGCTGAGCCGCCAGGCGGTTGGCTTCATCAAGGATCTCCTCCAGCTTCTCTGGGCTGAGCGGGCCCAGACTGAACCTCACACCCTGGAGAGTGGGAGCTACTGCGTTTGGGTTACTCCGGTGAGAGAGGCCCCGTCGGAGTGGTTTCTCTGGACTCACCAACACTGTTAGGTCTTCATCCTCGTGACTGAGAAAGCAAACATGGGACCACGCCACACAAAAGATAGCAGAAGGCATGCCTGAAGTAGAGCCAGGGACTGTCCCAAACCCCGACTCCATTCTGGCTATGAGAACTGCCTTTACATGAGATACCTGGTTCTGTTGAGGCCCAGCAAGCCTTTAGCATCTCCTATTTTCTTTTCCCCGCTCCCCATTTTCCAAGACAAGGTCTCAACTCTGTAGACCAGAATGATCTCAAATTCAAAATCCTCTCTGCTTCCACCTCCTCTGTGAGTGAGTATGTGTGTGTGTGCGCGTGTGTGTATTCTGGGAGGTCTATTCTGGGAGGAGGGGGATGGTTTGCACACTCCATGCATTCCATGGACATGCCTCAACATGCCCAAGCACATTAACCTTTCATTTACATTAATCCCTAAATGTAACTCCAGCTTCTCCCTTCTCCTTACCAGCAGCCACGCTGTGTCCTAGAGGCCCGATTCCTCCATACTGGTGGCATCAGAGTGCACTGTACTCTGCTAAATTACCAACCCCAGCTCTAGAGGCCAATAAGTTAACACTAAAGGGTTACAGTTAAAGGTGTATCGTTGGAGAAAAATAGTGAGGATAAAGGGAGCTGGCACCTGTCAGATGGGGACAGCCCTCCAAAGTCCAAGGTCTCATCCACAATGAACTTGACATCTGAAGGGATGAGAATAAAAGTCAGCTATCAGTCCCTGCAGACTCTCGGGGCCTCATTCTCCCCTCCATGGCTTCCTTACCTTCTTTCAACTCTTCCATGCCCAGGCAGCAGAAGCGAATCAGTTTAGACCTGAGCAGGAAAGACAACAAGCCTACCTCGGATATCATCCTGCCCTATGCCCCCATCTAGACTCGGGGTGCACTACCTGAGGTGGGGAGGCATGGTGGTGGTAAACTAAGATCCAAGAAACAGCACGTGCTCCTGAAACTAGCCCGTTGTTTTCGGGAAAGGTGCAGAGAGCTCGGGCCCCAACACCTGATGGGCAATCTGCCTCTCCTCTGCACACTCCTCCTCCCCCTTGTTATTATCCGGGATTTCCCCCCCTCCCACTTCCCCCGCCACCTTTCCACTTCTCGGCACCACATCCCCGCCACACCTCCGGCGTACACTCCGTTTTCACTTCCCACCCCGCCTCACCGTCCACGCAGGATGCTTTTCTTCCACAACCTCCCAGTTCCCGGGAATAGGCTCCCGAGGGGCGGAGCTTCTTTCGAATTTCCTAGGCTCCACCCACTCCTGTCCCAAGCGCACAGCGATTGGCGAGTCCATGGGGGCGGGGCTGAGGCGGGAACCGTCGAGAAGACCGCCGAAGAAGGTTGTAGGGTGGACCTAAGCGCAGTTCCCAAAGAGGCTCCATCCGGGGGGCTTCAGGGGGTGGGGTGGGGGAAGAGAAGCCGCAAGTGCGCGCGCGCGCATGCCCGGGAGTGACTGCCCGCCAGAATCTGCAAGGAGCGGCGACGGCGGGGAGGGGGCGGAACCGGCCAACCAGTGTGGGCTCGGAGCTCCGCCTCTTCCCTCGCCCCCACCTCCTGCCGTCCAGGCTGCACTAGGTTTAGTGTCTGGACTTTTCATCTGCTTGCTGAGACCCCCCCAATAGACAATCTCTCCAGCTCCGAGGCACAAGAATTCTTCACTTAGCATAAGGCCATTTCTCTGAGATAGCTGCTATTTCTCCTCCCTGTTTCAACCCCAAAATGACGTGTATGAACAATTATTTAAGAGTTTAAATAAATAATTAAGGAAAAAGAATTATACTTCCAGGTACACAGTAAGTCTTTGCTAAGAAGGTATTCCATAGTGTCGAATTCATAAAAAATAATAGTAAAAAAAAAAAAGGATTTCAGGGCAGTGCTCCTTAAATGCAAAAGGCTTACATATGGCTAGAGATCTTGCTCGTGTGAAGATTTTATTCCTTTGCCAGGACCCTGGAGGTGTGTGAACTTTAGTGATGGGTCTGTAAATACTTCAGCAAATAGCAGAGGCCGAGGTCTGACCGATCCTTAGGGCACAGTCCCTGTGGATATCCCACCACCTTCTGTCCTAGGCCTACTTCAGAAGGAGGCCTTGGCTGTTGCGTACCCTGTTGCCTGCCTATGATCTGACCTCTCTTCTCCATTCATAACACACACACACACACACACACACACACACACACGCACGCACACACACACGCACGCACGCACGCACGCACACATGCACCATCTCTGTCTCTTTCCCTTCTGTATTTTGTTGGTTGTTTTCTGAGACAGGGTTTCATGCTGGCCTTAAATTCACCAGTAGCCAAGGATAATCTTGAAGTCCTGATCCTCCTGCCTCTACTTCCCAAGTGCTGGGATTAAAGGCCTGTGTCACTCTGCTATATATAGGACTATCCTCTGAGCCAGCTGCCACCATCTCCAGGAGTTCCATCGTGCCTGTTCAGGAAAGATCATCACAGCTGGGCCTGTGGCCCGTTTACTTTCCCTTGTAGAAGGAAAAGGTGGAAACAGAAAGGCATGGGACCCTCACCTGAGCCCGCAGCTGTCCCTCTCAACCACTAGTATGCCGTTCTGTCCTGATTGCACCTGGTTGGCGGGGAGGGGCTACAGGATATAAGTGGGGAGAGGGGAGGGAAGAGCGTTTCTTGTGGCAGCCATGGAGAAGCAGTCATCTCTGCTGGACTCAGACCTTGGGGTGGGGGTGGGGGCGGCGGCTTTAAAGTCACAGGTGTTCCTGTCTGGAACCTTCAGCCACTGCTCTGTAGGTAAACCTATTAAGTTCACTGGGGCCTCTGGGTAAACTTTGGTGGACTCCTAGTGTTGGTTGTCATTGGGACCTTAGGAAAAGGGTAGACATTGTTTTATGTCTCTCCCAGGGAAGAACTTTCAGCAACAGCCACCATTCCGGGCTCTTGCCTACAACCTCAAACAGGTGATCCATGAGGACGTTAGAAGTGCTCATTGTTTCCTGAATTTTCCCAAGGCCGACAGGTAAGTAGTAACTTTTTAGTTGGATAAGAAGCTAATTTATCTGGTTTAGGTATTGTCACATGGAAACTTAATTCTCACAAAACTCCAGAGAAGAACTGGAATAGACTCAGCCTCCAGTGAAAGTAGATCTCTTTGGTTTGACAAAAAGAAAGCCTTTTGGATTCTTCTCAGCCAACCCATGTCCCTTTTCTTCTTAAAAATGTGGTCTAATGGGCTGGAGAGAAGGCTCAGCGGTTAAAATCGAGCATTGGCTGTTTCAGGGGTCCTGAGTTCAGTTTCCAGCAACCACTTGGTGGCTCACAGCCATCTGTAATGAGATCTTGTGCCCCCTTCTGGCCTGCAGGCATACATGCAGACAGAACACTGTACGCATAATAAATCTTTTTTTTTTTTTGGCCTAATTTCTTTTTTTTTTTTTACATTGTTTTGTTTTATTTTTTCCATTCAAGAACATAATTAAAGATAAAAAAAATTTTTTTTCCTTTCTTCCCCTTCTCCCGGTCCCCTCCCACTACCCCCCACCCCTCCTCCCTCCCCCTTCTTCCTTGAAAGAGGGCATGGTGCCCTGCCCTGTTGGAAGTCCAAGGCCCACCCCCATCC